>JARHVA010002061.1:692500-755000 GCA_037957365.1 Torreya grandis
GTTAAAGGGAGTGTATGAGAGAAATAAGGTTCTAAATGATCAATAAAGTCTATTTTTAACCTTTTAGAATATCTTAAAACTTAAAATAATATTAAAAAACCATGCACATTTCTCTCATTCCATTCACTATCTGCACATTGAACATGGCCACCTACATGTGGTACCATAGAGAGTTAAAAGGCCATTTTGAAGTGTTAAAATAAGTTTTTTAACCCTTATTGATGTCATAGTAGGTTTAGAACATCATGGTAGACTTTTTAGAATTTATAGGTTGATATACAAGTTTGAGGGTCACTTTAAAAGGATTATGACTAAGATACATGCCTCTTTTCCTTGAAAATACAAAATAAAGGCCTAAGGCCATTTTGATAGAGTCATATGACAAGGTTGCCAATTATTTTGATGAATCTTGATATATTAATTCCATATCCCTATCCTAAGTATATTAATTTGAAAATTTTGGGGTCAATAGGACTAGGGGAATATATTAGTTAAGAGGGATTAAGTTGCCAATTTATGAACTATACTCCATTAACATCTAAAGGTTTTGAACCTTTTGAGTGATCATTAATGACTTAAGGAGCAAACAAATAATAATTACATGTTTTTAATGGCCATTAGATTTAAGGATAACACATAAACATTAAATTATAGGTCTGTTAGGCATGGTATCAAGTGTAAAATAGACCTACATAGGAGATATTCCATATAAATGGCCTAAAAATATGCACCTATAGCCAACATGGGGTTCAAGTTTGAGAAGTTGTTCCTTTCTTGAATGTATGAGTCTTAAGGTATGTTGATGGTTTTAAAAATTATTTTAATCTCCCTCAAAGGTCTCAAGTATCTTAATAAACAACATGATGATATTTCAAATCTCATTTACACTTATAGTATGCACCTACATCAACTATAGATGATTGTCTCAGACAGTAAGCAGGATATGTTGCTTATAATGTTAACATGGCTTCAGTATGGAGTAAATGGAACATAAAAATATAAAATGAATCTATGGGGTTATAATCATATTTTTTACATTGTCTTTGAGGTTCAATCATTCTAAGTACCCTACAGTTAGGACCCCTATTCTGCAAGAAACATAGTCAATTGTGACTGAGTGGGACAGTGAGCTTGAGCAAATAGTTAAGACTATATCAATGTATGAATATGACTTATATTGGAATGAAAATTATTGAGTGTGGTAAATATAAACTTTTTAAATTATTTTATCATTATATTCAAGACTTAAACATGTATAAACAGCCATAGGCAAGGGAAGCATACAAGTAGGGTTAGTTTATTAGTCAGACCTAACTGAGTAAGAAAGGGTTTCAAGATGTAAGCATGAACTAGGAGATTTGGAAAACATTTTGAGTGTTATCATAATAATTATAAACATATCAAATACACTTATAATATAAAACTAATAGATAGAGGGATTTGATACCATAATATAAAGTTCACTTGGTAGAAGCCTGCACACAATGCCTTGCCTAGCAGTCTATTTTGGTTTTTGTGTTTTTATAAGGTCATATGAGATGAAAAGTGATAAAATTTTGTGAAAATAGTCCTCAAATATTTAATAATACCCTATAATGTTCATTTTTTTATAGAATAGGGGAAGTACCCTTTATTTTGTCTTAGATAGAGGGTACTTCCCTTTGTACATAAACTTGCAATCTTGTGAAGACGGGTAAGAAGAATGGACAAAAGGTTGTATAGAACTTGAAAGGAGGTTTTAAATTTGGATTAAATTTAATACATAATTAATAACCAAGCATAGAGGGAGGAATACCAATAGAAAGGTCTTGATCTTCAAAAGTGTAGACATGCTCACTAGGCAAGGTTTAAGACTAGAATTCAAATAAGATGTCACTTTCACTTATAGATATTGGTGATATTTCTAATCCATTTTTATATTTTCATGGAATAATTATAGATTTTTTCAAGATAGTGAAATGAAAATAAACCCAAGAGGAAGGTCTAAAACACCAAGGGTTGTAACCAAGCCCATTGAACATGGTTAGGCCTAAGGCAAAATGGAGAACCATTTTCACTTATATCATGAAATGAGAATTAAAACCCATTGGGTAATTTTTGGAGGTAATATAAGATATTTATAATAAAAATAAACTACAATGAAGCCATTTTTTGGCTCAATAATAAATCAAGCCTGTTGGAATCGAGAGAAGAGCTTGATATGCTAGTTTTGAATGTTCATATCATTCTTGAGGATGTGAATGAAGGAAAAAAGAGTTTATAGGTGTTATAAAGGGACTTTAAGATCACATTTGTTAATTTTTTTTGAATTTATAATATCCTAGCTTTATGAACAAAGCTTAAGAGTGTAAAATGGCCTTAAACACTTGTAAACCCTTAATCAAGACCTAATGAAGTAAATGAGGATGGGAAGATAATTTAATGGCATAATTTGACCATGAAATATATTTGAATTTTTATAACACTCTTTTAGTCTCCTTCCCATCCTATTAGATTCATAGGATTGTATGGTTGGGGTGCAAAAAAGGGTTTTTCTAACTATTTTATGCATTGTGTAGGTTATAGGAGGTTCCAAGAGATGAGAAAAAATTTGGGAGAATTATTAGGACTTTTTATAACCACTAATTTCCATTTAAAAATTCATAAAAACTTTTAGGTATGCAAACAAATAGCTTCATTTCAACTAGTCAAAACTAGCATAGTGAACATGAGGGTGAGAAATGTGAAAACTTAAAGTGGATGACCTTTTAAGGTGAAAATAAGTATTATAAGGACATGTAGGGTATTTAAAACTTTTATCCACTCCACCAAATGTTTTTTTTATTGGAAAATAAATCCAATTTTGAGGCTAAGTGTGTAGGTTACATGAAGGAAGAGTTTTTTAGACTATAAATGGTGATGTCTTACTTTTAGATGATTCCAGATGACAAAGATAGAAACGAATGAATGGAGATGAATTTATTAAATCCTTAACCTTAATTACAATCATAATACCTATCCATAATTAGTTTTGTGATGTTCAAACAAGACCAAATCATGAAGGCAATTTTTTGAGCCAGAATGAAACCTTTCATGCCACTTTACAAGAGTTTCATGACTTGGAGAGCCACTTGTTCCTTATAAAATTACATGGTTCATCCCAAATCATATTATAATTAAAAATTAACTAATAATCTCATCTTTAAAAGTGTCTTTGTGACCCTTGGACCTCTCTCTCTCTCTCTCTCTCTCTCTCTCTCTCTCTCTCTCTCAAGTTCTATAAGAACTAGCAATTTTGGGAATTGTAGCTTATGTTCCACCTAAGTATGGTAAAGCCTTTATTATTTACATACCATTTGATCAATAATAATAATGATTTTAACATATTCCATGACTATTCATAGTCTTCTCACTTGAATTTTTTATTTTTCATAAGTGATGACTCTTGTTTTCTTGGCATATTGTTTCATTTTCTCACCTTTTTGCAATTCAAAAGCTTCTTCTTGTAGAGCATGTGAAGTGTTTTAGGTAGTTTCAAGGTTTAGTGAGTTAGTATATTCAATAGTGTCATTCAAGGCCTCTTTTCTAATCCTCCTAGCATAAACATTCATCTATAACCTCATAATGTAATATTAATGTGAGAACATACACATTGGAGAAGTGTATGTTTGGTTAGTCTCTTGGTTTCATGTGTAACATACGGCTGGTTGGAAGTCATCAAATTATTTGGTGTATCACCTCCCTTAAGATATTTTTCTTTTAGTTTCCTCTCTCCCTTTCACCCCCATAATTTTAGGTATAGAAGTGATCCAAAGTGGTACATCAAGGTAGTTATCCCTATCTAGAGATTCACCTCATCCTTAGACTATCCACAAGCTTAAAGGTGTTTCAATTGTGCCACTTAGATGAGGAGAGATGATACATTTCCTTAAAGTGTGAAAATACAAGTGATAAAAAATACATAAGGTATAGTACCATCTATCACATGTGGAAATACTATAGGCCAATATATCATAAACCTCTTATATATCAAACTACTCAATAAAATCATAGGGACCATAGTCAACATCCCTTGTGATAAGTTACTATTTACATTATGCATTAACTACACCTAAATTATCAATCCTAGATCATACATCATGCCTTACTCTAATATATAGTGGTACAAGGAAACCATATATAATGGGACCTTTCTATTTAACTTTTGATGGATCACATGAGCTGACACAAGACCAATAATGGCCTTGAATATATATAGAATATCCTACACATAGACAATAAACAAAAAAACTTAAAAATCATACAAATATCTCTTTGAGTTGGTCACCCATAATATTAAAGCTCACCTTTTAGCATCTATCTTAGGAATATCACAAATGATAGGTGTCCCCATAATAGGAAGTCCTAATATAGTATAGACATCCTCTAAGGTGATACCTACCTTAGTGGTATCCCAATCCACCACTACCTAAAGGTTTTGGTTAACCACTTTCATGTCCCTAAGAACATGGAAACTAACTTAACACTTCATGGAATGCACTGCATCTATATAATGCCCCTAAAGCCTAGTTTTGTCAAACATGCTCAATCTACCACTTTCAATCTATCTAACAAATTAGGTAACCAAATTACATCCACCAATCACTAAAATATCCATAATCTCTATAAAATATAAAAGACCAAAAGATATATCAGTTATTTATATCAAATTATCATCAATTACATTACTAGAATCAATAATATATGAATTTACATCTAACTTAACTACATAAAATTATATTATCTCTTTTTTAGTATTTTTTTACTATGTTAGCCACATAACTAACTATGTCATCTAGGGCTATATTCTATAATATGTCAATCATTTATCTAACTACATCAACTATTATCAACTAACACTACTACATCAACCACTTGATATGAAGTTGGCTAGCTTATCCTACTACATCCACCACTTTCTACAAAGTCAACTAGCTTACCCAAATACATTTTCCACTTGATATAAAGTTATCCAATTTTCCCTATCTCATCATGCACTTATTATGAAGTTGGCCAACTTACCTTATTATATCAACCTATTGTTATGAGTTCAAATAGCTTACCCTATTACATCAACCACTTACTAGGAAGTCAACCATATAACCCTACTACATAGTTACTTACTTTGAAATGAGCCACTAAGCCTATGTAGTTTACCATTTTCCAACTAAGTCATCTACCTAAAGGATATACTACATCATCCATGTTATATGTAGTCAAACACCTTTAAAATATTAAATGACATTGACTAGAGAATACGTAGTTGGCCATTACCAACTTTACTAGATTGGCCATATAATACACAATCAACCACTAAATTAAGCTTAAATAGTTACAATTGCATAATATGTCCAATCTCATTTCTTCTCTACAATTATTTTTAAATAGCTCATCATTAATGCCTTGGACATAAATTTCCCTTATTTAATCCCTACCCATTTTTCATCATAAATTCTACTCTATCTTAAAAAAATTGGGGAAAATTCCACTACACACATTTTCCTTGGCACTTAATTTTACAAATCTACTTCATTTACAACTAAAAATGATAAAAAAAAATTGTAGTCAATACACCCCATACTTAGACTAAGCTTGCAGAAGATAAAATGTGTCCTCCTCATTCTCTTCACATCCATACCATCATCTCTCTCATCACTCCTATAGGTCACATAAAGATATGGTTTCTAAAAATAATAAATTTTTAAATGAATAGTTAAAATTCTATTATATATTAAAAATTTAAAAATTCTTTATCTAATAATTATTTACCAAAAATTACATCTTTTACTCATAACTATATTATCAAAGATGTCATCAGTTCTAGATAACACTAATGCAAAGGTAGAGATCACATGAGATGAATCTTGTGTGCACCACAATGTTTTTGAAGTAAAATTAAATCACTCAAAGCTAATATTATAAGAGATAAAAAAGTAAATGGACAAAAACCCAATATTTCATGAAGTTAAAAATATCTCAAATGAGACGAGTAAATATAGTAAAGTAAGTAACTCCATAAAATGTGGTCAATATACCACTAGAATATATCATTAATTCCACAAAATTTGGTCAACAAGGCCAAGAATAGATTAGTAACTCCTGAACTTAGAATAACTAGTCAAGGTAGTTACTTTCTAGTCACCCAGTCAACCTGCACACATAATTAGGCTTCTCCATGAAAGTAGGAAAACTCCAAGTGAGGGGAAAAACCCATAAGAAATAAATATGGGAATAAATAAACCCTACTCTAACACCCCCCCAATAATCACAACTTATGTGGGTAGTATGAAAAACAAATGGGTCCTAAAAACTAGGCCTAATGAGGTACCCATGTATAAATAAATCTTTCATAAAGCAAAGAAAAGGAGAAAAAACGTAAGAAAATCTCCCCTGCACCCACCCACCCCCCCACAAAAAAGAGATACATATAAGAAGAAAGTTGGCTATAAGGTCCCCATGAAGATGATGTTGATGTTGATGTTGATATAGACTACACCCCAATAAGAACTCATAGATAAATGAAATTGCTCTTGATGAAGGGTTTGGTAGATATATCTATAGCCTTTTTTGAAGACTGATAAAATATTAATTCGATGACTTGGACATGATTAAGCTCCTAGATAAAATGTATGTGAATCTCAATGTGTTTGGTCTATTGGTGTTAAACCGTATTACTACATATCTATATATTACTCTAGTTATCAAAATATAGATGGTATAATGTTTGATTGGAATGCCAAACTCAGATAAGATTTTGTGAAGCCAAATAGCCTCAATATCTACATAATATCTCACTTGTAATCTACCTCTATGGATGGTATAGAAATAACATTTTGATTCTTGTTATACCAACTGATAGGACTAGAACCTACGAAAAATGGTAACCTGAAGTGGACTTGTCATTTTGAGTATTGCCTACCCAATCTAAATCTATAAAACCAACTAATTTAATGTTTGTGCCACATTTGTAATGAACCCAAAATTTATAACTCTTGAATGTAGTGCAAAATTCTCTTAGTTTCTTTCTAGTGTATCTCATGGGTTTACTACATGAATTTAGAGATAAGTCCCATTGCGTATGAAATATCAAGCCTAGTATGAGTTAGATAAATAAGGGTATTAGTGATCTATCAATACTAAGTGGCATTGACCAAAGGTGTAGAATAGTTAGTCTTAAACTTGACTCTTGATAGAAATGGATTTGAAGATGGATTAAATTTAACTATTTAAAACCAAAATAAAATATTGATAGAATACTTGGGATGTACAAGTGAAATCCTTGAATCAGACTATGAAATCTTGATTCCAATAAATTAATGTAGAAGAATCAAGTATATCATGTCAAATATGTCATATAGATCTATGTTAACCACTATAATAGACAATCAGGAACTCCCAGTGATTAAAATATCATAACATAAAGGCCTAGTATTAGTAAATAATCATCCTACTATAAGTATACTTTGGGGTCTGAGTGACACCTAGTGAAACCTAAATTAATGAAAAATTAATCCATCTTGGTGTACCAAGATCCAGGGGCTTGTTTGAGGCCATAGCTAAATTTCCTAAGTCTAAAAACTAAGGATGAATCTTGAACAAATCCTTGAGGTTTCTCCATGTAGATCTCCTCCTCAAGGTCTCCATAAAAAAGCAACTCTTCACATCCATTTGGTACACATCCCAACCATGTGTTGTAGATATATCTAGTGTGAGTTAGATCAAAGTCATCTTTACAATAGGTGAAAAGGTCTCTAAGTATTCATTGCCATCTACCTATGCAAAACCCTTACATATGTTTCTACAAGATCTTTTTACAAACTAAAAAAAGTTATATAATCCTAAAAATGTAGATATCTTTTCTATATTTACCCCATATTTTTGAAAAAAAATCAAATTCTATTTTAATTTTCAAGTCCACCTACTATTTTATATATTACACACCTCTTCCACCTATTTCTTACATATCTCTTATTTAAAAACAACAAGGTAAGTGAAGGTATGCATTTTTCAATTATTTACTTTCGTTTATTTTCTATTTTTTACTATCATTTATTAGCTTGATGTTGTGAATTTATATGTTATTTCTCGAAGCACCATCCTATGTTACAAATGCTTGAAATGTTATGATCTTTGAGTGGGGCATATGTATGCAAATAATATTTTTAAAATTTATCATCTACTAATGTTTTCTCTATTATAAGAAGTTGTTGAGTTTCAACATCTTTGAGTGCATGCCTTAAAGGATACACCAGGAAATGGGTGGATAGAATTTTTGTGCTTTTCAAGATTATTAGTCCCTATACCATTACCTAAAACCACTATAGGTCACTTTTATCCAACTCCCTAAGTAATTAAAACCCATTTATCCACTTCTCTAAGTAAATACCCTTCTAAAATATCCCTTGACTAAGCAAACATATTTTTTATTTATTTTTCTACTATGCCATCTAGGTCAATCTTATTATGGATTCAACACATGTTATGGAACTAAGTCACCTTGGCCAACCTAGTTCAAGACCTAATGGCTATATTTCCTACCTAAAAAATATATATCTGGTTGATCATGTTAACTAAAATTTTGAGAGGGTTTATGGTCAACATTTTGATATAAATACACCCCTAACGAAGAGGTTTCTCCCACAAAAAATTAATTAAAATGCATAAAATAATAGATTTATATAATTAGCAAAAGCACTGAAAGGATTATATTGATCACAGGCCACTTCGATGGGGCAACTTCCTTTGAGTAGACTCAATAAAATAAATGTGTGGATGCCTTTATTGGACTCAACACTTACTTATATATTAAGTATAATCTAAACAATTACTACTTCCCATGAATGTGAGATAAAACAAAATTCTTATGGGATAACTTACAAATCATATGTATCCATAACAAGTTTTATACTAATAAAGTAAAAAGAAGGGATATCATGTATTCCTAACATATCCTCCCTCTTATAAAAAGCTTTGTCTTAAAATATTTAGATGTGGGAGTTGATGTTGAATCTAAAATAGTGGTACCATGTTGTATCCTCTAGTTACATTTTGTGCCACTAAATCAATACCTCTATGATGGATTGGTAGAAAAGTTGGGGTGTGTGCATATCTAGGATTTCCTCTAACTCAATAAGGATAGATCCTTCATTATCAAGTTCTGGTAAAATAGTTTATACTCTAATGTTTGTGCCAAGAACTTTATTCAAATAAGAAACATGAAATACCAGGTGAACTTGAGAAGAAGGTGGGAGCTCCAAATTATAATCAATCAACCTAATTTTTTAGAGAACCTTATATGGCCCATAGAACTTGGGAGATATCTTATGATGCTCTTTGAGTTTTATGGATGGTTACTTGTATGGATACAAGTGAAGAAAAAACATATCACCTACTTGGAAGGTACACTCAAAATAGTGTTGATCATCTTGTTGTTTCATTGTATTTTGTTCCATATGAATATTATCCTATAGGGTTATGAGGATATGATCCTATTTTTGGAGAAGCATATTGATCGCTTAAACTAGTGAACTATTGGGAGTGTACAGAAGGAACATTGGTTATTCTTGACCATAAATTGCTTCATATGGAGTCATTTAAGTTGAAGTGTGGTAGTAGGTATTATATCACCATTTGGTAAGAGGAAGCCACTTTTCCCACTAATTTAATTATTCTAAGGTGAAGCGACGAAGGAAAGCTTCTAAGAATTTGTTGATAATTTTAGTTTGGCAATTTGTTTATGGATGATATCCAAAACTCATCTTTATTTGGGTGCCAATGTGTCAAAATAGTTCTATCCAAAAAATTTTGGTGAAGGTTGCATCATAATCTAAAATAATGGAAGAAGGAATTCCGTGAAGATGGAAAATCTAGTCCAATAAAATTTATGCAACTATGGAGATAGTATAGGGATGGCTAAGGGCACAAAAATGACTATATTTGAAGAGGCAATAAACCAAAACCAAGATCACTATTTTACCTCAAAATTTAGGGACACCTTAATGAAATCCATATAAATATATATCCAAATCCAAGTAGGGATAGGAAAGGGTTCGAGCAACCTAGGAATGAGTATTGTTTCACCCTTGTTGCATTGGTAGGTATCACATTCAACTACCATCTATTTAATTTCCTTTTTAATTCCCTTAAAAAATAATTTATGTCATTCACATTCATAATTTAAAAAAAAACTTGAGTTTCCTATAGATGGAGAAGCACGGAGTTCATAAAATATAGACTATTAAAGATTTGTGCTCTTGGGAAGCACCAGACAGCCCTTATATCATAGAGAAGCACCATTCCAAGAGTAATGTAGTATATTAAAGGGGTTAGTGGCTAACTATTAAATGATTTAAGATAATGAGGATTCATTAACATGCCCCTACTATACAACATCCAACCAATTCATAATAGGCATGAAAATAGATGAAAGAAAAGCTTGGTCCGTAAATGTGTGAGATAGAGCATCAACCATAATATTGTCCTTACCCTTATTATAAGTGATCTCATAGTCATAACCCATGAATTTTTTGACCCATTTATATTTTTATGGAGTAGAGACCCATTGTTTCAACAAATATTTTAGACTTTGGTGATCAGTTTAGATGCAAAAAAATTCCCCAGTAGGTAGGGATGCCACTTTTGTACTACATGCAAAATGGTCATAATTTCCTTCTCATAAGTAGAGTATTAAATTATTTCCAAAAATGGATTTGATGATGAATTTAATGGGGCATCCATTTTAGGGTATAAAATCACCAAGTCCATTACCACAAGAATCACTCTTGATAGTGAAGGTATTAACAAAATTTGGCATAGCTAGAATGGTGTAGTATACATAACTTATTTCAATTCTTCAAATACATACTCAATAAATTATGTCCATGTAAAAAAATCCTCTTTATACATAGCTATCAATGGATCTATAATCTTCTTATAGTCCTTGAAAAACTTGTGATAGTATCCAGTCAACCCCAAAAAACCATGAAGGCTCTTAAGTATTTGAGGATGAGGCCAATCTATCATGGTAACTATTTTTTAGGATCCACCTGAACCCCTTGGGATAAAACAATATGCCCAAGATATTCTAATTCAAATTTTCCAAAGTCACATTTAGACTATTTTTCATATAGATGATGATCAGAAAGAAGTGACAACACAAGCTCTAGATGTTGGAGATGCTTAGACCATGTTTTACTATAGAGGAGGATATCATCAAAGAAGACTAGAATGAATTTACATAGGTAGGCCTAAAATATTTTATTCATCAATGACTGAAATGTTGAAGGAGTATTATTGAGGCCAAAGGGCATGACCAAAAAATCATAATGGTAATCATGTATGCAAAAACTATCTTAGGGATATCATCCTCATGAAGCTGGTCTAGTGATATCCAGAGTGGAGATCCAACTTGGAGAAAAATGAGCACTATGAATCTCATCAAAAAGCTTGTCAATAATAAGGATCAGGAGCTTATCCTTGATTTTGATGTGATTAAGTGCATTTAATTCAATGTAGAGGTGTCATGACCCATTTTTTTTTGGATAAGGAGAACTGGGGAAGAATATGGGTTGGTACTAGGGTAAATAATTCTTTGCTTCAGTAAGTCTTGAATGATCATCTCGATCTCAATATTTTGCTAAAATGGGTAGTAGTAAGGCCTAATGTTGGGAGGAATACTTCCAATAAGGAGATGAATATGGTGGTCCTATATCTATGAAGGTGTCAATCCCACTAGTTTATCAAAGACACTTACATACCTATGCAAAATAGTTTATAGATTAGGATTGGAGACCATTGATGGTTGGATTTGAATGGAATGGAGATGGGAAATGATGTTATGTGAATTATTATTATTAAGAATATTTTCATTAGATGTGAACTTATGATGATGATAGACCCTAAGTGTAAGCCTTTCAATGTGTGTTTTTTCCCATTGTCTAAAACTTGCATCCAAAGTTAAAAAAAAAATCCTACAATATGGGTCCAAGTGTACATAACCATTGGGCACCAAAACAACATCAGATCCACCTAAGGTCAAGCCAAACATGTTAGAGCATAATTTATAATCTCCAATAGAGATATGAACATTGAAACACTTCCCTTTTCAAGGTAATGTGTCCCCATTGGTAATCATGACTTCAAAGTTAGAGCAAGGATGGAAAAAATAAGTAGTCTATTTGGAAATTTGAGAGTCAATGAAGTTTGGAATGCTACCTAAATCAATGAGTATTTTGAGAGGGATATTATTCAATTAATACTTAACCTGTATGGGTTTTGGGGTGGTGATTCTTACTAAGGCATGGAGAGAGATCTCTGGTTGGTCTTCTTGAGAAGTAGGTTCCACAATCAATTGAGCTTCTTATGGATCATATGTTGTATCTTGACCATCTTTCAAAACTCTAGTTTTAGGTAGAGAGTCCATATCTAGTAGGTAGATCTTTTTCGCAACACATCAATTTCCCCAATTTAATTTTTCATCATAATTATAACATATTACTTTTTCTATATGTGCTCACATCTCTGCTTCAATCAAATGATTAATATGAGTGGTCCTAGGAGCTGGCATTGTTTGAGATCATTATGGAGTGGTATTTTTGAATGGAGTAAAATTGGATTGGAATCATTACTAAGTTATGATCTTGTCCTCTACCAACTTAGCCAACCCTATGGCTTCCATCATCATGTCAGGCCAAAACATTTTGACCTCAGATCTAATTGCATCCTTTAGTCTACTGACAAAGTAACTCGTAAATAATTCATTAGACAATCCCTCTATGTGGTTAGCCAATTTTTCAAATTTTATTTAACATTCTCTCATGGTTCATTTTTGGAAAAGTTTAATGAGTGTTCTAGTGAAGTCATCAAAATCATTAGGACCAAACCATTATAAAATGAGAGCACAAAAACTGGTCCATATGGGATCATCATGAGCCTTGGTATACCTATGATACCATTGAAGGGCTCCATGTTCTAAGTGAAAGGATGCAAGTGGGACCTTGTTGGTATCAAAAGTATTATGAAGAATAAAATATTATTCTACCTAATAGATCTAAACAATTAGATTTGCACCATTGAATCAAGGAAAATCAAGATTTAACCCACAAAAATTGCTAGAATAAGAAAACCCATTGTCTAAAGAAGACTCTAAATGCCATCTATTGTTCAAGGTAGTATGTTGAAGATTGAGGCTGGTAATTTTTTCATCGAGATCTTTAATTTGGGTCTTGAGGGTGGTAATTTAATTCTCCATGTTTTTTTCTCCAATTCAGGTTACTAATATGACCAAAAGAAGAGGTTTTTTTTTGTTTTGTTTTTGTAATGGGTAGGAAAACTAGAGTTAAGACATGTTTAGTAAGGAATTTTTTTAATTTAGAATAAATAAAAATGGGTAAAGATACTTTTCCTAATTTTTTTTCATAGTGAGAGTATGATTGATGAAGGTGAGGGTAATTTCAAAAGGGAAAATGGAAAAATTGGAAAAATTATCAAAGAGGAACAAAGGAGAAGAAAAGAGAGATGAACATTATGGAAATTTTTTGAGGCAAATGGATAAAAATATAAGTTATGGCAAAACCCAAAAAATGGAAAATTGAGATTTGCAAGAATTAGGAGTGGAATCAAGATATGGGACCTCAAGGAAGAAAATGTGGATGATGAAATTTTAGGTGTTTGGATAACATTTGAGGATCAATAGGGATATAGATGGATAGAGATGGAGAGAAGAATTTTTTTTGGTATCTATTTTCTATCAAATGTCTAGCTATAAGTCCTCTTAGAGTCTTTTGATACTCTATTGATAGTTTTTTGAAACTGATAGAATGAATATTTTCTAGTTTTTGGTTTCTATTAATTATCTAAATGCAAGTCCTCTAAGAGTATTTTGATACTCTACGAATTGATTTTTGATAGTCTACTAGGAATAGTCTAAAATTTATAGAAATGGGTCCTAAGTTTCAATGGTTGTCTAAGGTTTTAAAGATATCTCTATGGCCACCAATGTCATCTGATAAAGTATCACTCTCCAGAAATAATTTCTCCATATATTTACCCCTAAGTGATAGCTGTTGCTTTTCCTCATGAGTGGGAAATACTAAATCCAGAAGGGGTCATTACCTATTTCATTGGTAGGTCCTCTCAATGGGATAGCTACTTTGGGGTTCCTATGGTACTCCTAATAATGAGTTTTAGGGGTTTCACTTAGGCACTTCCCATAATTATGCAGATGGGTTTTTGCCCTGATCTAAAATAGATTATAGTGATAGCAGAGAAGATTTAAGACTTTATAATAAAAATACTTAAATGAATTATGTATTAGAATAAAATTTAGACTTTTTGAAAAAAAATTGGCCCTAAAAAGTACTTTGATACTAGATAAGAGAATCATCCTACAAAAAATTAATGAAAATGCATGAAATAAAAAATTTATATAATTAGCAGAAGTATTGAAAGGATTATATTTATCACATGCCACTTCAAGGGGGAAACATCCTTTAAGCAAGCTCAATACAATAAATTCATGGATGATTTCATTGACCTCAACACTTACTTATATACAAAGTATAATCTATAAAACTATTGCATCCCATGAATGTGGGATAAAATAAAATGTTGATGGGATGACTTCTAAAACATATGAATCTGTAATAATTAATATACTAATAAACTAAAAAGAAGGGGTATCATGGGTTCATAACACTAAATTCAATATAATAGTGATAAATATTCATTTCACATTATTAAAACTCATAATTATGTTAATTTTACACTTGAAGAGTCACTACTTAGGGTTTTACCCTAGAAGGAAAGAATCTTATCTTGTGGGAAGGTATTGGATGCAAAGTAGGAGTATTTTAGTCTAGATATAATTTCTATAGTGTGATTATTACAAATCCACAAAAACATCTTGTAAAGCACTATTGTCTAAGGGATAGATTGAATCATGATAGGTTCGTCTGAAGGTAAGTATTCCTAACTTTTAATCTTTCATTTGGTAAATAGATATTACATAAAGTAATAGGTTTAACATTTTAATCCTTGCTTATTTTTCCTCTACATTGACTTGAGTAAATTCCTCTTTTATTTTTATATTTTATTTATTGTTAACTATCACATTTTTTTCCACAATATTTAATGATCATTATATTAGATTTAGCTAATATGAATTGGTCATGTCCCAATATAAATAGCTATGCAATGAGTTATTGGTAATATTACCTTATCTAAGCTTGAAATTCACTAAGTAGGAAAAATTGAAGATCCATAGTAATTCATTAAATACACCATTCCTTTATCCCACTAAATCTATTTTAGAGGTTAAGTTGAGAGTAACTTCTATGGGTGATACTCCTTTCAAGTGCACTACAAATTAAACAAATAACATAGACTTTATATTGGTGTAAACAAGGGACCCTATACATTTTAAATACATCATGAGGTAGTGGAATCTAAAATTTGTGCTTAACTCTATATTATGGCTATGATTATTTGAGTTAACCCCTTCATATTATGATGTATGTAAATAGAACACCATATAGCCCTTCATGATAATAGCTAACTAGTTTTAAAACTACTAAAACATAATTTATAAAAAAAATCAAAAGTAAATGGAAAATAAAGTAAAATTAAAAAGTGAAGTATTTTTGTATATAAGATGATAAAATTTAGCTCAAAATTGAAAAAAAAGAGCCTCTATGTAAAT
Source organism: Torreya grandis (assembly GCA_037957365.1). Taxonomy (NCBI): domain Eukaryota; kingdom Viridiplantae; phylum Streptophyta; class Pinopsida; order Cupressales; family Taxaceae; genus Torreya; species Torreya grandis. The sequence goes on from JARHVA010002061.1 coordinate 708,216, forward strand.
ATTTATCTAAGGTGACAAGATAAACTTTTTCAATGTCAAACTATTTTAAGGTCAAAAATGAAATGTTATATTATAAATAATATCCAAGTTTGAAGATTGCATTCTTTCAAATTTATGAATTTACATAATTAAAGTAAAACCATAAGATAAAAATAAATAAGCAATGAGTAGCATTTGAAATGAAATGCAGGTTCATCAAAATGTTTACACTAGAATTAATTATAATAAATAATTAACTCTAATTAAAAAGGTAAATTATTGAAATATGATCTAGGAAATTAAATAATATATAATTCAGTAAATACAAAGATCTAAAATTTTTATAAAAGTCATAAATTGATTTAAAAAATAGGAATAGTGTTAGAGAGATGTTCTTGAAAACTAAGTTATTTTAAACTATGTTATTCATTCACTAAATATGAATATATGTAACTATCTATAAGAGCTTGAAAACACATAATTAATTGAAAATAATGATCTAGTATATATAAGGACAATGATGTAGAATGTAGACAAGGATGCAATGTGTCTTTGTCTATTACTATGAGTTTGTCTAGATAAACTATGCACTAGATTTAAAAATATCATCTTATTTACTTCTATCTATATACTATTTAATTTTGTGTATAGCATATTTAGATGCATGGAGTCTTTTAAAATAAATAACCATAGCCTACACAAGTACACAAAAAAAATCAAATATGAAATGGGGGAAAAGTGGGGAAGTAAGATATGACCAAGCTATCCTTTGAAAACCCCTTGTTGACTAAGTTTTACCTACATATTCTAATTGATATTTAGGCTAATGTAAATATCCATTTTAGAAAGATAATATGGATGCAACCACAAAATTTAGTTAAAATACTGGACAAAAGGAATGTCATCATCCTATAAGAAAATAATGTTAACTTGACAAATGACCAAAATAATAAAGAATAATTATAGTAGGGATCTTTATTAAGTATATATATGCTTTTTAAATTTATTTTTTGTAAGAGACTGCTAGATAGAGTATTTTGGGGTCTCAAGTTTGAGCCTTGATGTGATTTTATAGGTGAATCTTTCAAATGTTTCCAAGAGCATCCCTATTGGTTTATGGGGGAGAGTTGTTATGAAGTGTGTCATTTTGAAAAGGTGACCATTAGTGCACTTTAGAAAAAGATGTACTATAGGGCAAGGACATAAATTGTCCTTGTCTGATAGTCCACTATTGTCTAGAAGGGATATAAGATTCTAAAATTAGAGTGATAGTGAAGTGCATGTTGAATATGGATGAATAGGGACAAAATAATGAAGTATTAGTGATATGTATGGTAATTTCAATACTTTGAAGGCTTCCTTAGAGGTTTATGTTATCTAAATAGTGAATTAATCAAGCAAGGTAAGGATGTCAAGGATAAGCATTCTCAAGAATTTATTGATTAATTTCAATTTTTACATATGGTATGTTGTATATATATAATGTATAAGTTAGTCATGGAATCCTTCAATTTATTGTTTAATTCAATGTCCAAGATATCACTAAATAATTACTTAAAGTAATATTTCATCTGATAAAGAGGCACAAGATTACATAACATAGAGCTAACTAGTAGATCAACATTGATTGAATGAAGGGATATATATTTGTATCTATAAATAACTTGGTTGAAACATTAAACTCTAATGTTAAATTATTTTTTATTAAATAGGAAAATTTTAATCTCTTGAGATGTTGAAGATTTAATTTTCTTAAAGTATTTTTCAGCTTACTTCAATAGAGTCTTCTCTCTCGAAGATGCCCTTAGCTCTTAAAAGTGTGATACTGAAGTATCTTTTTCTAGCTTGAAAAATATTTTCCTCCTCATATATGTAAACATTTTTAATTAATATTTTTTTCCCCAATTCTTTAATCATATTTTTTTTTAAATCTCCATTTCTTTATCCATATTCAAGAAGTGGGTGACACATGAAGTGAATGCATATTGAAAAATTCTTTTGAATGATATTTTAATTTCAATTACAAATACTTTAACTATTTTCAACTCCAATGGTGTCTTTATCTTTATATGGTTATAATTTTTCAACTATAAGATAAGATCAACATATCCATTCTACAAAAGATAAGATCAACATTTTCATTCTACATAAGATAATAATATTAGTTTTTTAATTGACAATTTTAGAGGTCAATAATCTTATCTTGTGTAAAATATTATCAATTAAGATTCCACTATTTTTATTATAAATATTATTAATTAAGAATCCAAGATATGAATATTATCAATTAAGAAACTAATATTCTTATCTTTTTAAAAATGGGTAGTTACCCATTCTAAAAGAGATATAAATATTATTAATTAATAAGTCAATATTCTTATCTTATGTATAATTGACATGTATAGACTATACATGATAAGTGATTTAAATATTTTGAGAATGTTGGAGTCTTATTCCTAATTTAGTTAAGGTATTGAGTTAATTAAATTAGTGAATAAAATTGGAATAATTAAGATAATAATTTGTATAATTTAATTTTAGTTTAAACCTTTCTAAAAATATTAATAATTGAGAAGAAATGTAACTTAGATTAAACTAAAATGAGATGGTTGAGACAGGGTCTATAATCTATTGTGCAAGACTGTGATAATGTCATGAGTTAGGATTTGGCCTTCATTTTGTGAAAGGATAGAATTACTAAAATAGGACACCCTAGGGTTTGGAACTATAGTACTTTTCTTATGCTATAGTTTTAGAGGCCTAAGCTTTCTAGGTTTTATCCATTGTCTCTATATGAGCCTACCTATGAAATTTTGGATGTTGGATGTCTACAAAACTCCTTGTAAAGACAATTTACTCTTCAAACCCTAGACTCCATTATGATTTGACAAAATTTGAGAAATATGGGGGTTAGTGTGTGTAATATGTACTGAACATGTATCCACACCCCTTGTGTGGGCACACTACCTACATACCAATACTCTGAAGAGGGATCATGCCATATGTAATTCTCTCACTTGGTGTGCTTTGTGAGATAATATGTATAAAAATTGAAAATACTAAAATTTGGTGTGATTGAGGTGGCTAGGGACTAGTGTAAGGGTTTAAATAAGCTTGTCACTGTATTAGATGGTTGTATACAAAGAATAGAGAAATATTCCTAAGTAATATTTTTTGTATTCTTGCTTACTTTGTGAAATTTTCTAACCCCTTATAAATGAACATTGAATGGGATTTTATAGATATCTATTGGTCATGAGTCAAAATTTTTCATGTTAGGCCAACAAGAAGAAGGATAGGAACCAAAAAAAATGACCATTGGAGCTAAAAATGTAATTGGATAGGAATGCCATAAATCAACACCCTAGGGTCTAGTGCTATAGTCCAAGTTGGGTGTTATTGTCCTTAAGGTAAGAGACTTAGGGGATGGAATAGACATGGAAAAAGTAGCCTGGTTGAGCTAAAATCAGGTCTTGAAAGTCTATGAATGATTGGGAATAAGTAAAAAATTTGTCATTAAGGATCATGAGAGTATGCAAGAGGGACCTATGGGTTGGGTGTCATAATCCAAACTCAAGCTACCAATTTTCATATTTTATATGAATACATTTTCCCATTTTATTATATTAATAAAACAAAGTGAAATACTAGGATAAAGGAAAACTGGAAAATGTACCTAAACTTACTTGCAAGGGTGAAGCTCATGAAGCTATGTGATACTAGGTGTGCATAGAGAGAACACATTATAAGTGTAAATATGTAAGAGAAAATGAAGATTAAATTAATTATTACTAGATACACTATATCTAAATTAATAACTTATAAAAACTAGGAAAGAAAGAGGAAGAGAAAATAATGAATACACCTCACTAGGTCTATGAACCAATACAAAACATGTTGTGATGCTAAGTGATGTTGGATGATGCTGAGTAATGTTGGGTGTGTGTTGTAGCAAGAGTAATATCATGAATGAAACTAAGTTCTCAATTTCTTGAGAGTGGCTCAGTAATGCAAAATTCACCCTTTGGCTCCATTGTCACCCACTAAGTGAAGATATGTGATCATTTATGTGTTAATAAATGTTTGAATTATGTGTCCAATCCTTATAAGTAGGTGGCTCAAGAATAAAAAGGTTAGCTAGTTCTTTGGATCCATCATTTCCCCATAAAGTGAAGCTCTAAATTGATACTATTATGAAATGTGTGTCATATGAGATGGCTCTTAAATCTTATGAATGTTCTATAATCTAATAATTTAGCATGGATAGTTGAATGTGTGCTAGAAACTAGGCCACTCTTGGCTACTCAAAAAAGGTGGAGATTAGGCTTATATGAAAGCCACTTTGAAACTATGAAATAGGCTTATGTGAAATCCACTTAAAAATTATGCCAACCATCTATAGATGGAATAAGGCATGTAACTACCAAAAATACTTGGGAAACATACTGAATTTGAAAAGAAAAGAAGTCAAAATTTCCATGCATATTACCCCCAATCACTAGTGTCTAAAACATGGATTCTAATCTAGAAGTTATATCAAATTCTTAATATAAAAATAGAAGTGAGAGACATTATTTCATACATGATGTACCCTATATCTATATTCTTTGAAGAAAACTATACTAAAACTACTAATTCTAAACTAAACTATTGCTAACAAAATTATAATTGTACTTACTTTTCTATCTGTTTCTAGAAAATCTATTTTTTTTTAGTTAGGAGCACCAAAATTAGACACCTTTCTATCTGATGTTATAGTCCAATCTTGGTGCTCTTGTCCTATGATGATTTTGATGACTGTTCTCTAATTCTCACTATCTTCTTGGTCTTTTCTACCTAGTTTAAAGTCTAGACATTATTCTAGGTGTTCTAAAAGCTGATTTTTTTATCGATAAGAGCTCTAATATTTATGATAAAACCCCTATTTATTTCCCCCTCTTCTAAGGGTAAGAATTAATAATTTTTAATGACTATCCTTAGAAGAAAGATCCCTATAAGTGTGTTATGCCATAAAATACATAATATAGCAATGATAATCGATAAGATATCTCAAGATATAACATGGCTTGCATTGGAGATTATTAGATCAATAGGGGTATGCCTAAATAGATATGACAATGTAATAGAATGTGTAATATAATAAAATAGAATTGGACATTTGGTTAGTTGTTAAGGAGGGATGAAGAATGATGTCCATCATAGCATCTAATAAAGCAAGATAATGTATGATTTAGATCATGGCATTACAAATAATTGAGAAGAAAAAAAGAAACAAGAACATAAGGAAAGAATCAAGGAGCATAAAAGAGTGGCCAAGGGGTCAATCAAACAAGGGAAATGGGTGCATGTCACTCAAACAAGAAAGCAAGCATACAAGTCATGTTCAAATGCCACATACACATACAAATGAAAGAAGCAAGGTTGGTGTGAAAGCCACAATCACAGAGAAGAGTACAGGCAAAGGACATTAGAAAATGTCCTAAGACACATATAGGAGACAAAATATGAAATAAGAAATGAAATCACATCTAGTTATGCAAAGGAATAAAGGAAAGCATGTAAATTATATAAATACAATCACATATAACTAACTGAAGCAAGAAGTGAAAGTACACAAGACATAGAGTACAAGACTAGGTATATCCTAAGAAATACATAAGTGATTTATACTATTGAAATGTCGATAGAGTAATATATGTAAGCTAGTAAGTAATGTACATAAACATGATAACTAGAATGTGTGGTGTAGGAATGACATAACTTGGATGGTGTAGTCATGTAGAAGAAGCCCCCAGTGGGTAAATATATTGATGTATGTCTCAAATGTAGAAGTTGGATACCCCCTCAATGGGTAGAGTGAATTAATCAAGGATTTGTATGTCACTGTACACACTCAAATAAGATCAAGTGAACAATGGTAATATAGATAAATCGAGAAATAATAGCATAGAACAGTAAATGTAAGTCTAGAAAGGTAGTAGAAATGTAAATCATGGAGAGTACATACGATTGAAATGTTTTATATATTGAGTTTATTTGAATATTTTTGAATTTTTGATATATTTGAATGTTTTTTATTTTTGATATATTTGAATGTTTTTGTATTTTTGATATTTTGAGCTATGTAAAATCAATCATAAGGAGACTATATACAATAAATTATAAAGAATCTTTCTATAATCAATTGAGGAGAAACAATATTAACTGATGAGTCTCATAAGATACTCCCTATCATGGTGTTATGTATTAATGAGAGGGATCATGCATGATCATAAAGCATGATGGAATGGCTGAGACTGTGACTCTAAAAGCTATGTATAATGTAAATTCTCTAAAATCTCTATAGTGGAAACTGTGGGGTCCCCCTATAACTCTAAGAAGTGGATGCAATTGTAGGGTTCTTGGGGACCCATCTAGTGGTAGGAAAATCTCTCTAAATATGTACTTTATGTGTAGAGGTATGAGATCTCAATGATATTACCCTAGGTGTGAACACTATAGTTGGAAGCTGTCTAGAATCTTGAAATTGTGGTTTCTCTAAAAGAGATCTTAGTGGAAATGTATGAACTCTCTATGTTAGTTATGGATACCTTGACTATGTCTAAATATGAATTGGAAAAATAATTAAAACTAGTGAAGAAACTAAAATTGGTGGTGAAACTAAAACTAGTGACTACAAAGTAGTAGATGGATCTGAAGTGGGGAGTGGTAACTCATATGAAACTCTACCAACTATAACACCCTGATTAACATGAAGGAATTTCATGCATCTATGAACTATATAAGTTATTTCTCAAAGTTTTTGAATCCATGGTCGACTAAGTAACATATCAAAAAATCCTACATTGGGAACAATAGTAAATGGTGTGTCCAATGTGTTGGACTAACCTATAGAGGAAGTAAAATTTCACCCAATGAATTCTATATGTGCCCACTAAATCTACTAATAATTGTGTCCATTGGTATAATATCCCACTCTGAATATCCCAAATGTTTCAATAATGTCATAGTGCACATGTTTACAATGGATCTATTATCTATGAGAACACTATGAATACGATGATTATGAATGTAATCTTTGATAAAGAGTGCATGATAATCTAAATCATCCTCAACTATATCCTACTTTGAGATGGAGATGGAAGGTCTATATGGAACTCTAGAATTGTATACACCAATCATGTTTCTCAAATGGTGTAACTCAACTTAAGGTGCCTAATATATAGCTGGTGGAGGATGTGCATGAAATGAATGGTGAACACCTAATGTATCCCTTGTCTCTTGTTTAAAATGTTGTGGGAAAGGATCTAAAAACATTTTTAAAGCTTGATTATGTGTTTACTTTATCTGAGGAGGCTCAATTGGAGTGTCAAGATCAATAATGTTTCCATTTATTAAGACCTATATCTTGTGTTTCAAACTAATGCATATATTTGTTGTGTGGTCTGGTGCCTTCTAAAAGTTAAAAAATGCATTTTTATCATATCCCCATGGAAGAAGATTTGTTGGATCAACTTCTTAAATAAGAGGGAGAGATATGATATTACATTCCTATAACTATTGTAAGACTCTAGCTAGAGATACTAGTAGATTGGTAAAAGTTCACCAAGGAGATGATGATAAAACCACTGATTGAAAAGGCTCTGAAACTAAATTGAATGTAGGTTGATTCTAATTCTTAATAGCATTGACCTTTACTTTATACAGGACTTTTTTGTTACTCTTTTTTGTTGCTTATGATATACTTATGTACTTGATTTTGCCCATTGAAATTAGTTTGACTTCCATTTCCTTAGTGTATGACATAACTTAGTGAAGGAATAGAACCTTTTGAACATTATTGATTTATGAAAACCTGGTAGAAGACTCTGTTTGAATACATCCTATAAATTTTTATTAGCCATGAGGATAGTCATCTTAGCTAAGATATTTTTATATCAAATAACATATTCTATGATATGCTTATTTGATCTTTGCTTCTATTATGAAACTTTGGCATAGAAAACCTTATCACCAATGTTAATGCTAAAATGAGCTAGGACCATGTTAGCTAAAGGATTGAATGCATTTACCAATGGATTTGGTAGACTAAAGAACCATTGTAAAGCATAATGCTTTAGAATCCATGGAAATATCCTAGTTAGTAACCAGTCATTTGGCACATAATCCAAGAATGCTACATGAAAAGTTCTCAAGTGTGTCTCTAGATATCCCTTGCCATCATATAGAGTGAGCTTAGGTTGAACAAAACCTTATGGCAAGGGTGTAGAATTAATATGATATGTCAATGGTGTATGAAGTATATTAAAAGAATATAAGGCCTATGTAGGTCTAGAGGCACCTTACTCAAGATGTAACACCTTAGATTGAAGAGGTTTTATCTCTTTCATAAGGGATTCCACATCAAAAGACAAATGTGTACTAGTTGTAACTAGTGGTGCCTCATAGAAAGGTTAGGATGCTATAGGGGGTTGTTGAGACATATTTACCCCTGTAGTGTCATGTGTAACTAGTTGCTCTGTGGTTTGAGAAGATTGACCATTGTTCACTTTTTTTTGCTCTTTTTGTAATATTTTAAGCATATCATCATGCATGTTTGGGTATTTACTTTAGATTTATTGAAGTTCCTTTTTATCAGTTTCATCAAAACCAATGTATTAGGCTATTGTTAAAGTAGGAAAATAAATTTAAGATTGATTGAATTTTTTATAATAATTTATAATAAGCATAGTGCTCTGGAAAGAAAGTACTAAATAAAGGAAATGTAAAGTCCTAGAAACAACCAACTAGAAGATGCATAAAAAGGATATGAAACTAACAAACATGTAAGGTGATACCTTAAAAGCAATGGGATCTAGTATATGCAACTAGGATTTTAAAAAATGATTTATTTTAAAATTACTAAGGAATTTTAAAATTTAATGTGAATTTTTTATTTAAAGATGCAAGTAAAAAATCAAAAAATTATTGGAAAATTCTTGATTTAAAGGGAGCTAGGATGTGCAACTAGAGTTTGGATTTTTTTTAATTACCATGGAATTTTAAAAATTGAATTGAATTTTTGATTTAAATATGGAAGTAAAAAATTATAAAAATCAGCAAGGAATTTACCTTATGGTTTTTAGGGTTTTTATGCACAAACTAAGTAAGTTGGGTTCACCAAATGATTTAACTATTTTGGGAATATTAAAGTCTTATTCCTAATTTAGCTAAGGGTCTAAATTAATTAAATAAATGAATAATATTATAATAATTAAAATACTAATTTATATAATTTTATTGTAATTTAAACCTTTATAAAAATAGTAATAAGTGAGGATAAATGTAACTTAGCTTAAATTAGATTGAGACGGCTGAGACGGGGTTTGGAATCTACTGTGTAGGACTATGATAGTGTCATGAATTAGGATCTGGTCTTCATTTTATGAAATGATAGGAGCACTAAAATAAGACACCATGGGGTCTGATTCTATATTACTCTTTTACTACTATTGTCTTAAAGGTCTAAATTTTCTAGGTTTTGTCCATTGTCTTTGTGTGAGCCTACCTATGAAATTTTGAATGTTGGAAGTCTATAGAACTCCCCATAGAACTAATTTAGTCTTCAAACCCTAGAATCTATTATGCTTTGACAAAATTTTAGAAATAAGGGGTGGATAGTGTGTCTAATATGCACTAAACATGTATCCACACCCCTTATATGGGCACATTGCCTACATATTAATAATCTAAAGAGGGATCAAGCCATATGTAGCTATTTCACTTGATTTGATTTGTGTAATAATGTGTATGAAGATGTAAAATTATCAAATTAGGTGTACTTGAGGTGACTATGGATTGGTGTAAGGGTTTTAATAAGCTTATGGATGTATTGGATGGCTATATGTAAAGAATAGGGAAATATGCCTGAGTAATCTTACTTATATTCTTGCTTGCTTTGTGATATTTGTCATCCCCTTCTAAATTAAAATTTAATGGGATTTTATAGAGATATGTTTGTCATGAGTCAAAAAATTTCACATTAGGATGATAAGAATAAGGATAGAAACCAAAAGGAAGTTACTGTTAGAGCTAAAAATGCAATTGGACAGGTTCACCAAAAATGGACACCCCAAGGTCTGGCACTATAATACATGTTAAGAACTATCATATTGAAGGTATGAGACCTAGGGGATGGAATAAGAATGGGAATAGTAGCTTGGATAAGCAAGAATCAAGTCTATAAATTCTATGGATGACTGGGAATAAGCAAAAAGGTGTCATGAAGGGTCATGAAAGCATGCAAGAGGGACCTATGGGTTGGGTGTCACAAGCCACATTCAATCTACCAATTTTCAAATTTTATATGACTATAATAAGATAATAATATTGGCCTCCAATAATTAATCCAATATTATTATCTTGTGTAGAATGGGCACATTCCCATTCTAATAAGTTATTTTCATATAATTGTTATGTGAGTCTAATAGACTCACTATTCTAAGCTTTAAAACAACATAGGATTCCTTATTTAAAGGATATCTACATGCCTATTTATATATACATCTTCTTATTCCTAACTTAATGAAAATGCTTCACATGTCTTTTATGTTGATCTTGTCCCAAAATTTTCATTTGAAACCATAGTAGTCAACTTGATTTTAAGATGAGAATCTTAACTTGATATTATTTCCTTAGTCTATTTTGTTTATTTTTATATTCTAAGAGATTTTTAGTTTCCACTCAAGCCAACACCTATTTGGAAAAATATCAATGATTCTCTAGCACCATGTATCTTCTATACAACTATCTCCTTTCACCATCCTATGCATATCATTTTATCTACCATTGATCTCATGTCAAGAGTGCTTCCTATGCACTAGATACATCTCTAAAAGATTTACAGATCTATTACTAAACACTTATGGCCTTCCATTTAGTTATAAAACTTGTGCATTTGGAACTAATTTGTCTCTAAAAGATTTATATATCTATTACTAAACACTTGTGGCCTTCCATTTAGTTGTAAAAGTTATGCACTTGAACTAAAATTAAATGAACCTATTGGATGTATATGTGAATTATATAATTTGGCCTACAAGCTTTGAAACTATTATCTCTCACTAGTACAATCCTATCATAATTCTACAGATCCACATGTATGCATTTTTTTCATGTGCCATGTTTAATTTTCCCTTAGATTGCCTTTCCTAATCAAGCTCAAGCCACTTGTTCATATTTGAATGCATCAATCATTTTTATTATATGAAAATTATCAATCTTGTGACATCCTCTGCCAGTTGTGATCTTTCTATGCATCAACTCAACTTACAAGTAAGTTATTTATAGCTTTTTATCCATATGTTCATTCTATAAAATAATTAAGGTTTTAATCCTTATCAATGGGTTATTACCATTTAGTTCAGATTTAATAAAATGGTTTAGTTTTAGTTTTTTTGTTTCATTAGTCATTTGGTTTAATCCTTTATTTTATGATCAGTCTTAAAAAAATAAATTGTTTGTTTTATAGGTTGGTCAATAATATTTTGTGAGTTTATAGTTAGCATTTCCATGGTCAATAAGGTAATTAAGTTTTTATCTTGTAATAATTAGTAATTAAGTCTAGTGAATCCAAATTTTAATTGGATTTCATAAATAGTCTATATTAAATTCAAAATTGGTCTTTTTTATTGGTTTCTTGGGTCATCAAGAATATTATTTATGAGTGTCACTAAATTTAATGTAAGGTGTGTTAAATATATTGAGTATTTTAATGTTTTTAGGTTTATGCAAGTTTAAGGTCATTTGTATATTAAAATTATCAAAATAATCCTTTTGGGTCCATAGTCAAATTGTTGTTAATTTTTTTTTTTTAAATGTCTTTATTGTATTGATGCACTATCAAGGTAACTGACATCCTTTATCATTATTTTGATCAATTCTTAAAAAATGGATGTTCCATTGGAAAAATATTTTGGTCTCAATTTTCACACCTAGAAGGTGAAAATTTAGATGTAATTAATGAATACAAATTTATGGGAAATTATAAGTGGAAAATAAAAACTGCCTACAAATCAGAATAAGCTATTAGAATGGAAAAATAGAGATGAAAAAGCAAATGTCATTATTGGTCTTTCCCTCTCAAAAATCTAGTTACATTATTTAGACTTGGAAAAGACATCCACAAAAATGTGAGATAATCTAAATAAATCATTTGGGCCAAAAGTAGTAAATGTAAAGTTTTCACTAAAACTATAATTATTTAGGTTCAAAATGGGTGATGGAGATTCTATTTCAAGTCATATAAACAATATAATTTCTCTCATTAAACAACTAACAGAAGTCAAAGCTATAGTAGAAAATGAAGATGTTAAATCGATCATGTTATATAGTTTGTCTTCTAAATACAATAATGTAATTTTTACTCTTGGACAAATGCCATCATAGACTTTAGAAGACATGATTTAAACTCTTTTATATAAATAAAAGATAACAAGTGAATACATTGAAGAGGAAAGCACGATAATAGAGAAAAATGAGGCCAATTCATTAGGTAAAAAGTATAAAAAATCAAGAACAAACCATCTTTGTCATTACTGTAAGTAGCCAAGACATATTATTATGTACTAAAAGAAATGAGATCAAGATCTCATATATGGTAAAGTGGAAAAAAAATCATTTTTTACTAAAGAGATTGATTGGGATGAATATCTTCCCTACACTACTAGTGAATATTCCTCTCAACATAGTGATGAAGACTATATCTTCCAAGTGTGTGTGTGTGTGTTTAAATAAAAATAGAAGAGAATTCTTGTTCACATGTGTGGTGTGAAAACAATAAAATATTATATCTCTCCATTATGATAATAGTGTGAAGAATCATATTTAATGTAGAAAGCATGTAAAAGGTGTGATTGAATGGTTTAAGTGTTTGTATGAATTGGTTTATGGGTCCCAAGTCATAAAACATATATTCACATGAATAGGTTGATGGGCCCCTATTCATGTCAAATTTAGTTCCTATATTCTTTATTTCTATTATAGCCATGTGAAAGTCCCATGACTACATTCTATAGTTCATTAGTGTGAATCTTTGATGTATTTTCACACTAGGAGAGGGAATGATAAATTATTTTTATATGGTTGTTATGTGAGTCTAACAAACTCACTATCATAGGATTTAAGATATCATAGGATTATTTAATTCAAGGAGATCCAAATTCCTATTTATATGTACATCTTTCTATTCATAAGATAATGCAAATGCTTCACATGTATTTTATGTTGATCTTGTCCCAAAATTTTCACATTCTATACAAGATAATAATATTATCATTTAAGCTCATTCTACACAAGATAATATCGATATTCCTATCTTGTTTAAAATGGGTAACTACCCATTTTAAACAATATAGGAATATCGATCATATCTTGTGTATAATGAGATTAAGTTACCTATTATAAAAAAGATAAGAATATTGATCATATCTTTTGTAGAATGGGCTTAATTGATAATATTATTATATTATATAGAATGGGTATATGCCCATTCTACACAAGATAATAAAATTAAAATATTTATCAAATTCCAATATTATTATCTTGTCATGTAGAATATCTACATGCCAATTCTACACAAGATAAGAATATTGGCTTTTTAAACCCATTCTACACAAGATAGGATAAATATTTTTATCTTATTTAGAATGGGAATATACCAATTCTAAACAAGATATAAATATTATTAATTAATAAGTTGATATTTTATCATATAAAATATGTATGTGCTCATTATATATATATGTGTGTGTGTGTGTGTGTGTGTGTATATATGTATATGTATATGTATATATGTGTGTGTGTGTGTGTGTGTGTGTGTGTATATGTATGTATATATATATATATGTATGTATATATATATGTATGTATATATATATGTATGTATATATATATGTATGTATATATATATATGTATATATATATGTATATATATATATATATATATATATATATATATATATATATATATATATATATATATATATATATCTTGTGTAGACTAGGTATGTTCTCATTCTACATAAGACAATAATATTAACTTATTTTTTAGAGGATAATACTATATATATATATCAAGATAATAGTATTATCCTCTAAAAATTAAGTTAATATTATTGTCTTATGTAGAATGAGAACATACCCAGTCTACACAAGATAAGAATTGTATCGATTAAGAAGTTAATATTCTTATCTTATCTTATCTTATCTTATATTCTTATCATATTATTCTTATGATATTTTCAATACTAAAAAATGGTAAGAATATGAGCAACAATTTCTAATATTCTTATAATTAACATTATCTTCTATCAAAATATAATTTGGCATGTTTTCTAAACCTCAATGGTAAGAATATGGACAAAGTAGTGTCATTTAAGATCACATTTATTTCTTCCCAAAAAAAAAGTTATCAAAAAAATATCTAAACTTACTTTTTTTAATTTATGACTTAAATCTATTTTCCACTTTGATTTTAATAATAAAAATTAAACTATTAATCATTTTAAATATTGTCTATCAAAAGGAAAAGGGTGTTATTCAAATATTAATCCTAATCACATTATCCAAATGAATGAAAATTCATTCATATAAACTCTTTAAATTATGACATTAATTAAGAAAAAATAAGCCCACAATCTTCATAACTTTCATATAGGATGAGATTTGACATATTCCCTTTTTTAGTCATTCAATTTTACTTAATATACTTTATAATATTTTAATGGTGGAAAATAAATTATTTTTAATTCTATGTAATTTTAGGTCATATTTTCCTGAATGTTTATAAAATGTTTCACTGCCACTAATATTTTAGATATTTAAAGTATATCAATAAGAATAAAAGGATTACTATTTAATTGCAACACAAATAGAAGTGGAAATTTTATCCATATACAATGGTATAAAATTATTAATTTTAATCTTATTTAATTTAAAATTAATTTAAATATTGATGTGGTTAAATGCTAAATATTAATTTAATTTAATTATCAAAGAATAAAATTAACTTTGACTAGTAATTTCATTTATATTAATATGTTTTTAATTTTTTGAGTTTTAACACTACCATGTTTTTTATTAGGACAATGCTTCACTAAATTTGATGTACTTTTTGGACATCTCAAAAAATATTTTATGTAATGTAGACTAGATGTTCCATAAAAATAAAAAAATTATGAAATAATAAACCATCAAATGTTGTCGAAATCACAAACATTGTTAAACTCACATACGTCATTTAAATATGACAAACTAAAAAATATTGCTAGGTTTTTTAATTTTAAGGTGAGGTGTTTTATAATTTTAAAATTGATGTATTAATTAATGAAATGTGTATTTTTCAAACATTGAAAATGTCGCACTCATATTTTGGGTGGCATTTGTTAATAGATAGATACATTATAATTTTTTACTAGCTAATGATTCAATTTTGTTTCCTTAGTTTATTCTAAAGAAAAAGATAAAAGTTAATAATAAAATTATCCTATTATTAAAATTTTGGTGAATATACCACATGGAATGAGATTTTAGTGTTCACATGACATACATATTCAGTTTTAAGGAAGTAACTCAAGTAAAAATACCTGCATCGGTTGGGGCTAGTGATACCACATAGAACTTATAGATGGTGTTCACATTAAATACAGATTAAATTTTAGGGATTATAATATCACATGAAATTTTGAGTGGTTTTTCATGTGAAAAAAAATTAATTTGAAAAGAGGAAGAAATACAACATTGAATTATAAAGTTGCATACAAATTTAATTCATTTTTTATATTTTTTCTTTATATATTTTTTATAATTCTATGCACTTTCATTACAAATAAAAATGTCAAAAAAGTTACATCCTATTTTTCATTTCAATCAATTGTGATAATTGGTTTATTTTTTTAGAACTAAAATAATCGGAAGCATTCATGGAAACATTATTGATATTTTTCATAGTGAAATAATGGAAACAACAAATACTTATGTGTGATAAACTAATTTAAATGAAATATGTAATCTCTTTGTAGATCCTTTCATGAGTTTTAACTTTATTTTCCACCCTTAACATTTATACATCTATAAATATAGTTTCACAAAAAATAATTATAAAAAATTGATTCCTTTTATACTTATGAATTTTTTCCACTCTAAAACATCAAAAAAAAAAAAAATCATTACAATGATATTATATGTAATATTTGATTTTTGATATTAATTATTTATGTTTAGTGAACTCTTAAATTATTATTCATAGACATAATTATTTTATTATTTTTTTTCTTTCTTTTGAGTTCTAGTTATTGTATCTATGTAAAATATATATTTTAGAAAAAAATTATAATAAATTTATTTTCCTTTTAATAATACATATTTATCTTTCGTACTCATAACATCCCACTTATAGGTGATATTTATTACTTTAGGTTACCTCTTTCTCTTCATATTCTAACATTTAAGCTATCCCCATCTCCTCTTTAAAAAATTAATATTTATTAATAAAAAGTGGCTTATATTATTATCTTGACATGTAGAATGAGTCATTATTATACATAAGATAAGAAGCTTGGATTCTTAATTAATAATATTCTTATGTAATTTTGTAGAATGGGTACATAAAAGATAATAAAATTATCAATTAAGAATCCAATATTATTGTCTTGTATAGATTATTATTACATTGTGTAAAATGGGCATGTGACCATTTTATACAAGATAGGAAAAGAAAACATGCATACCTTATGTATAATGGGAACATGCACATTCTACACAACATAATAATATTGTCTTATGACCATGATAATATTCTTATCTTGTATATAATAATATTGGCTTGTGACCATGATAATATTCTATATTCTTATCTTATTTATTAACTTATGTAGAATGGGCATGTGTTGATTGTACTTAAGATAGAAAATGAATATAGGCCTATCTTGTGTATAATGTGCACATGGTCATTATACATAAGATAATTACATTGGCCTTTGAGCATTGATAACATTATTATCTTGTTTAGAATGGTGCATTCCTATTATACATAATATAATAATGTAGACTTATTTATAATAGGCTTATAATCTTAAATTATACAAAGCATTGATAATATTATTATCTTTTTTAGATTGGGCACATGCCCATTCTCCACAAGAGAATAATATTGACTTATTTCTAAGAGTCTTATATTATTATCTTGTGTGGAATGGGCTTCTTGCCTATATTCTTATCTCGTGTAGAATGGGAACATGCCCCTTTTAAACAAGATAATAGTACAGGCAATAAGTATACTCTATACAAGATAATAACATAGGAAAGAATCCCATTCTATACAAGATATGAATATAGTCCTATCTTGTTTAAAATAGGCATGCCCATTCTATACAAGATAAGAATATAGTCAATAATCTCATTCTAAAAATTATAATAACATAGGCAAGAATCCATTTCTACACAATATAAGAACCCATTCTCAACAACATAGGAATATAGGCAATAATTCCATTCTACATAAGATAAGAACATAGGCAAAAATCCAAGTCTACACAACATAAGAATAGAATCCTATCTTGTGTATAATTGGAACAGCTACACAAGATGAGAATATAGGTAAGAATATCTTTCTACGCAAGATAATAATATTGACTTCTTGCTAATAAGCCAATATTACTATATTGTGTGGAATAAACTTCTTGCCTATATTCTCATCTTGTGTAGAAATGGTCATGTGCTCATTCTACAGAAGATATTATTATATTCTTATCTTGTATAGAATGGGCACATGCTCATTCTATACAAGATAAAAATATAGGCATCATACCAAGATGCCAATATTCTTCTCTTATGTAGAATGGGCATGTTCCCATTATATATAATATAATAATATTGGATGTTTATTCTATGGCATTTATTCTTATATTTGTTAAAATGGGTCATTATACATAAGAGAATAATATTGGCTTTTTTTTAATCTCGTGTAGTGCCCATTCTATACAAAATAATAATATTATCTTTTGGGCATTGACAATATTATTATCTTATGTAGAATGGGCATTGACAATATTCAAATGAAAGACATAATGAAATTGTATTAGCTAGATAATTACAAGAGGTGCTTATTTATACATCAAAAAATGATATTAATTCTCCTAATCCATAGTGTATTAAGACTCACAATGTAACTAATCACACATAGTAAGTAACACACATAACTAATCTATGTTACATGTCAATCAAAGGTGTAACTACACAATGTGATATTGATTAGATATAGGTTAGGATAAATTAAGTATTCTAACATTACCCCCTTAATTTATCATAGCCTAAAGAAAAGAAGAGAGAAATTTTTTGAATGCCTCAAACTTATCACGTGCAAGTGACTTCGTGAAGACATCTATGCACTAATCCTGATTGGGAAAATATTGGAGTTGTATGTTATTGTTAAACATGTTTGTGTATGAAATGAATATAAACCTATATGTTCTTGGTTCTCTCATGAAACACTTTATTTAAAATAAAATGTAGAATGCCCTGATTATCACAATACAGAACTATAGGCTGAGTTTATGGAACTCCAAGTCCTGAAAGAATGTGACGTATCCATATCACTTCATAGATAGCTCTTGTTGTAGCATGATATTTTTCCTCTACGGATGATCTAGAAACACAATTTTTCTTCTTATTTTTCCATGAAATTAGACTAGATACTAGAAAGAACACAAAGCCACAAGTGGATTTACCATCATCAATAGAAGTTGCATGATCTGCATTTATGCATCTTATCAAGAAGAACTTATCATTAATCATGTACTCTAGTCCATACTCAATTATACCTCTGATGTATTTCAATACCCATTTTTTTACTTTATAATGTGTTGCCTTTTGTTCCTAAATGAATTGAGAAAGATAGCTGATAGCATAGCTAATATCTAGCCTAGTATATGTCAAGTAAATGATGCTCCCAATCAACTACTGATAGAGTGTTGCATTTAATTTTGGTGATGGATCTATATGAGATAACTGAAGTCATGTCTCTATAGGTTTTGTAATAGGCTTGTAGTCCATCATCCTTAATTTCTTAAACAATGTCTTGGTATACTTCATTTATGAAACAAAAATGTGATGTTCCTTCTTCTATACCTCCAAACTAAGGCAATAGTGTAGTATCCTAAGATCTTTCATGTCAAATGATTGCTTGTGATCATTATTATTTGCATCGATCATATTCACTATGCTACCAGTGATGAATAGATCATCAACATAAGAAATCACTATAATAACCTCCCCCATGTTGTTTGAGGTAGAGGTTAAGATCATATGGACTCTTGTTAAACCCATGTTGTATGATATTCTCATCAATCATGATATACCAGGCTTAGGGAGCCTATTTTATCCCATAGAGAGACTTGATAATCCTACACACCTTTTTTTCATAATTAAGTACCACAAATCCTTTAATTTAAGTCATGTAGACTTCCTCTTGAAAATATTCATTGAGAAATGCACTTTCTACATCCATTTGATGTACTTTTCATCCAAACTATGCACTTATAGAAAAAACCATTTTGATATTCTTTATCTTAGATGTGGGAGCAAAAGTACCCTCATAGTCAATGCCTTCTTTCTAATCATACTCTTTTGCAACAAGCCTTACCTTGTATTTATCAATACTTCCATATACTTTTTACTTGGTCTTAAACACCCATTTTCATCCTATAGGGTTCTTCCTTGGTAGAAGATCAACAAGCTACCAAGTGTTATTCTTCATTAGTGACTGATATTCTATATCCAAGTCATCTTTTCAAGGTTTTGACTATAGGGCTTATATTACTATTGATGGCTCATAAGTTTCCTAGAAAATACTCATAAGGGCCATATTAACCTCTTCTTGATCCATGCTTCAAGTCCTTGGTCTTGAAGTGGATGTATCTAGTACTCCATTCTAGCTAACATCTCGTATAGTAATTATATACCACTTGGGCATACATTGAGCTATATGTGGTGGTATTGGAGGTCCTTTTTAATTATCTTCCTTTTCACCATCACTATCTAAAAATATTACATGACTTGTATCATTTCCCTATGTAGAAGGTGGATTAATTCCACTCTTTTCATCAAATACTACATCTCTATTGATTAGTACCTTATCTATTTTTGGATCAAGGAGCTTGTGTGCCTTTGATTGTTCATTGTATCCCACAAAAATACACTCTTTTATTTTCTTATCCAACTTCTTCCTTTTATTTTTAGGAACATGCATGTATTCCTTGTAACCAAAAACTCAATGGTGATTAACCTTTAGTTTATTCCTTGTCCAAGCTTCATGTGGTATGATTCCATCAAGAAATTTGGTGGGTGATCTATTCAACAAATAGACTGTAGTGTGACAAACTTCTATCCAATATGTATTAGGCAATTTTGTATCCTCAACCATGATGTGAAACATTTATACAATTACCCTATTATGCCATTCTATAACTCCATTCTACTGAGTTGAATATGGAACTATCAATTATCAACTAATTCCATTCACACTAAGATAAGATGAGAATTCTTTACTGGTGTATTCCCCCCCATGATATGAATAGAGGGTCTTAATTTTCCTACCAATTTCATTTTCAACCACAAGATTGAATTCTTTGAATTCTTGAAAATCTTTATCCTTAGTCTTCAATAAAAATACCCACATTTTCTATGATTAATCATTAAAAAAAAGAAAAAAAAAATTACCATATGAGACTAGGTGTAAAATGTCTGCATAGATCGGTGTGCACCAAGTCCAACTTACTAGGTGATAGATATTAAATATTTATAAAGGGATCTCTTCTTTATTTTATAGTTAAGCAACTGGTACATATATTATAATATTGATTGAGTTTGGGAAGACCACGAACCATATCTTGTTTTCTCAATTCAACCAAATAACCATAACTCAAGTGACCATATCTTCTATGCCATAAATTTCTTAGTTTTGTAACTTTGACCATAAGGGCTTGATGAAACATCTTACCAATGTTTGAAGCTTTGGAAATCACTTTGAACTACCTATACTTGTTTATGATGTGGAAATTTTTTTGACCATTTTGGTGATCAAATTCAACCATGAGGTTATGGTCAAGTAGTTGATTAATAGATAATGGATTTTTTGAACTAGAACATAGAGAAAATTTGAAATGTTTTAATTCTTGTTTCCAAGTTGATGTTTGATGTCACTATTACATTTTAATATATATGAGGTATCATATCTAAGTGATACATTTCCTTTTGATTCTATTTTGTTCAATGTAGAAAACCATTGTTTTCTCCCTATCATGTGTCTAGTTGCTCTTGAATCAACATACCAAATTACACTTGGATGATTGGTAGACTCATGTTTTGAGTAGCTAAATGATATTCTTCATTTGAATAATAATATTCTTTATCAACATTTTCATGTTGTTTAGGCTTGGAATATTTCTATTTCCATCTATTTTGTTGTTATGGTTGCTTATTTTCTATTTATGGTGAATTGTTAAAAGAAACATTCTTACTTGATGATCCATTTTTAAATATGTCATACCAACAATGGTTTAAGTCATGTTCTTGTCTTCCATAAATTTAACATGATTTAGAAGAATGTGATTTGTTCCCTTGTTGGTTCTGTTGATTATTTTGATTTGGAGATTATTTTGTACCCTTCATGGGTTTCTTCCCCTTTTGATTCGATATGAGTTCATGCTCATCATCTGATTCCTCTAAATTATGTAAAGTTTACTCTTATTACAAAAAATTTACCAACACTTCAAAGGTTTGTTTTTGTCTTGTGACATTCAAAGTGGTCACAAATATCATGTATGCGAGGGGTAGTGCTCTAAGGACTATAGGGACCAAAGAGTCTTCTATCACTGATTTGCCCAAAGATTGAAGTGAATCCCACAAAGTTTCAACCCTTATAAGGAATGCTTCTAATTTTTCATCTAATTTGATCTTGAGAGTGTGTAATTGACTTGAAATATCCAAGATTTGATTTTTATTATGAGCTTCATATATTACTTTAATTTTATCCCAAGCATATTGTTTAGTTTTATCACTTTGGATATCAGGTTTCACCTCATTTGAAACTCCAAACATTATTATTAACTCAGCCTTTTTATTAACTTTTGATATTTATACTATTGATTAACATTTATTGCATGTTGGGCCCATGTGCCTTCTACAACTGACCAAATATCTTTAAAATCTAAATGTGTTTAGACTTTTCTTTTCCAATAAATGTAGTTATCACCACAAATCAATTTTGTTAGGGAGGATGAAATGAGGTCCAAAACCAGACATCATGAAATGCAAGTTGTGTATGATAAGAAAGTACAAGTGTGTTTTTAAGTGAAAAAGAATGTGTAGAAATAAAAGTTGTAAATTCACACACATAATGACATGCAAGCACACACAAGCACATAAAAGATGTTGGACTCTACCAAAAATGAATCCTATAATGTAATGGAAAATTGAGGAATCTAGATGTCAGTTTCAACTAAAAATGCATCTTAGGATTTTATAATATGATATAGAATCAAAATAAATATATTTTGCAACTATGAAGAGTGAAAAAAATGCACTTTCAAAAAAGGTAACATGAAAATTAGAGTTACTAGTCAAAATTTATGGCCTCTTAAAGGTCCAAAATACATGAACTAGTTAGCTAAACTAGAAAGAAACTAAAAATTATGGAAAATATGGGTGATCAAAATGTAAAAATTATCCTTACTACTATATATATATATATATATATATATATATATATATATATATATATATATATATATATATATATAATCAAAAAAAATCCAAGGTGAAAAAAATCACATTCTTAGGCTTCATGGATCAAAATTTATGAGCCTTAAAAGAAAATATCTTCAAAGATAGCTCATAGTGGTGAAGGACATGCCCTTAGGGGATAAAAATGCACATTAGGTGGTCATATGGTGTGAATAGAGGATGAAAACTTTTGGTGGCATGATGGTGGTGCTTTTTCTAGAAGTGGTAGATCTGGGTGGTGCTCCACCCAAATAATGACCCTGTACCAAATGAAGACTTCTAAATTACCCTCTACCTTCAAACTGTCACCACGTGTCTCAGTGCTCCATTTTTAGAAAATGAATCATTTTTGGAAATATATCAATGAGAGGAATCCATGATTCTAAAAAAATTAGAAAAAAAATCCATTTTTCTATTATTCCTTGTTTGTCTTGTAAAATAGAAACATAAAAAAATCATAGAAAATCACTAGAAGCTTTGATAATTCTATTTTTTTAATTCATATTTTAATAATTAAAATTCATAAAACCTATAGGATTAGTTTCATAAATTCTATATTTTTCCATAAAATTAAAAAACCAAAAAATAACCCTAAAAAGATTAGATCTGATATGCCAAGCTAGGATTTAAGACTGGTAGATCTGCATGACAACTTTTTCATTTCATAATTTGTTAGATTTTTAGCATGGGATGAAATAAATTATAGCAACATGCTACTATCAATGATATCATGATTTCCTCTTAATCTCTACCTTTTCTCTACCACTTTTAAGCCTCCTCAGGATAACCTACTTTGATACCGAATGAAAGATGGAATGGAATTGCATTAGCTAGAGCACTACAATAGGTGCTTATTTATACATCGACAAGTGAGATTAAATATCCTAATCTCTAGGGTATTAAAATTCAAAATGTAACTAATCACACATAGGAAATAACACACATAACTAACTTATGCTACATGTCAATCAAAGGTGTAACTACACCATTTGACATTTATTACATATAGGCTAGGATAAATTAATTATTTTAACACACATGATAATAATCTTGGCTTATTTATATTTTTTTTGTAGATTTGGCATGTGACCATTAAACTACACAAGATAATAATATTAGATTCTTGCTAATAATCATATATTATTATCTTGTGTATAATGAGAACATGCCCATTCTATAAAAGATAATAATATAAGCCTCTAAAAAATAATTTCATTCTACACAATACTCATATCTTGCAGCTGTCAGACTCTACAACTACTTTGAAAATTGTTAGACTAGTACACTCTCAACATAGATGCACACCTAGGTAAAAAAATAAGGTTTTTATAATAAAATTTTAAGATCCAAACATGAGAGAAAATTATAAATAAAAAATTAAGGGAAATCACCCAGAAACTTAATGCAAATCCAATAATTATTTTATTGATAATTATGTCAAGAATAATTCTCCAATCAATCCCCAATGTAGCAATTAATATGATTGTAATCGATAATTCCAATAATAAAAACTAAGGTTTTGTGCTCTACCTTAGAGGTTAATGTTGATGAATTTCATGTTATGCCAATGTAATTTCTTTTAAATTTGTCTCTTAAAGCAATAAAATATATTATAATGTTAATTTTATCCCTAAAAAACATTTTTTGGTTCTTGGCACATTCTCATAATGAGACATGGTATGAATATAATTGTGGGTTTTAAATTTGGTAGCATTCTAATGTAATATGTTTTTGAAGGTTGACACTCCCACTTATCACAATAAACCACTCTTTAAATAAACCATTTATGTTGAATCTTGTTCTTATAAGAAGTAGGCCACAAGCATTTTATTAATTCAAAAAGAAATGAGTACAAGATGGTGTCAATTTTCCATTATCCCCCAATATCCAAGACAAGTCCCATTTATTGAATTTATTATGGACTGGTAAATCAACCAACCTCATAACTACCAAAAACCTAATTCTATGTGGAAATGTTTACCCATAATACAATATTAGCACGTTCTTATTTACTAACCTAACAATATATATAAAAAGGTGTGTTTTATAAATAAGCATGCCCATTTAAAATTTATTAAAAACTTTTATTAATCTAAACTAACATTAAGACTTTATAAAGATTCCTAAAAACCCACATGTGATCTAAAGTTAGTTATGTGGACACATTCTAAGTAGTTTTCAAAACTTTTAAAATTTCATGCTAGTAAGGGGTTTTATGAAAATATCAATTATATGATCTATAGTCAGGTAAAAGATTGGTTCCATAATTTTATTTTACTCTAGCATTTATAAATAATTATACTTAAAATCCATATGATTTGAATTTTTATGGAACATTGGATTCTTTGATATCTTTATTGCACTTTAATTATCCATTCATAAGGGTTTAAGAACAATCTAAGATACACAAACATCTTCAATAATGTATCACAAATATATAATTTATATAGAGGCATCATATGCTTCAATTTACTCTTATTCTATGGAATTATTTTCCATATTATCTTATTTTTTACAACACCATGAAATGGAATCTGAAACCATGTGCATAGTGTAACCTATTTTGGATACCATGTCATCCACACAACTGCCATAATCTACATCACATTTCCCAATAATCTTAAATTATTATTTTGGTTGTACTAAAGGCCATATGTATTTATTCACTAAAATTAGTGAAGTACTCATTTAGTTTTTTATCAATGACTTTCTCTAGGCTCATTCATAAAGCTTGAAAAAATAATCACAATAAAAGAGATATCCATCTTGGATGTTATCTAGTATATCAATCCTCCCAACTATCTATATTTTTTATCATCATAAAACTCACCTTCATCATTCTGTAGACAATTTCAAGTGACTTTCCATAGGTGTAAGTGCATGTTTACACTCACTCATATCAAACCTTTATAATAACTCATAAAAATACTTAGTTTGTGTAATAAAGATACTTGTACATTTCTAAGTTACTTCTATGTCTAGATAATAGTGGAGAAGACCAATATTTTCATCTCAAATCCTTCTTTTAGTTTATTATTCATGACCTTATTATGTTTTTTATCATTTAATGTGATAAAAAAATCATTGACATAGAGTATAAGAATCACCAACTTATTTCCATACACTCAAATATATAGAGTATCATCAATTCACTATGCAAAAAAACAATCTTCTGCAAGTAGGAATCCATATTTTCATACCAATCCCATGGTCCTTATTTGAACCCATTTATTACTTTGATCAATTTACACACTTTGTTTTCAGCACCAACATGTTCAAAACCTTGAAGTTATGTTGTATAAACTTCTTATTATAAATCACCATTATAAAAATCACTTTTGACATCCATTTGATAATGCTCCACCCATATTATGTTGTTAAGGCAAGAACCATTCAGATATTTTCCCATTTATAAGTGGGTGAAAATGTTTATTCATAATCAATATCTTCTTATTACACGATAACCTTTTGTAAATAGTTATGCCTTATGTTCATCAATGGAGCCATGAGACTTGTATTTGATTTTGTAAACCCATTTACATCCTATGGGTTGTATGTCTTGAGGATCATAAACTAAACCCCAAGTGTGATTGTTCATAATAACATCACATTTAAGTTAAATGACATTGTGCCAAACTTGTTTAGTAAAAGATTCCTCAAAAGTGGATGGATCAGTGGAATAAGTAGTTATCATAGCACACTTCACCTATTTTCAATAACCTATGTGAATTGTTTTACTAAATTGATCTTATTTAAAGTCATATAAATTACTTTCATCCCACATAGGATATTTTTTTAAATTATCAAGACTAGGGTCTATATATACGTATGTGAGGAAGAAGCAATAAGAAGACTTATATAACTTTCTAATTTGTCATTATATGAATCTAAACAAGTAGTTGTAGAAGAAATGGAAGAGACATTTGGTTGATTTAAATCAACCTCATACCAGAATAGAAGAAAGTTAGAGTCATAACTCAATTGTTTACCCTTTTGACACTTTTGTATTTTAATTACCAATATGTCACATTATGAATCAATTTTAATAGTGCTCATAGTACCAAACTCATAAAAAATGACATTTCTACTTTATATGAATATGTATGTATCCTATGAAAGAAAACGATACCCTTTTTGTTTTTAGAGTAAGCTAAAAAAATACATTTACACACTAAATCATGATAAGTACAACAATAAACTTTAAAGTTTTTAACCTAAGGCTTGAATCCATGCCAAACATCATTACGAATTTTACCCAAAAGAGCTATGGTGGGGGGTCTATTTCACAAATACATTATAGTACTAATGGCTTCAGCTCAAAATTTATCATCAATATGTTTTTAATACAATATTTCTCAAGTTTTGCCTTTTAATACATTTAGAAACTCCATTTTTTATGGATTATAAGCATTAATATTTTTTTTATTTGATTCTATTTTCTTAAAAATAATTTGAAAACTCATTTGAAGTGTACTCACCTCCATTATCTAAATGAAGTGTAGCCAATTTCAAACTTGTTTCTATTTTAACTAAGTTTAACCATTTAACAAATTTATGAAAACCTTTTATTTGTTCTTCATAAAAAAATACACAAGTCATTCTATAAAAATTATGAATAAAAAATATAAAATATTTGCACACTCTAATGGATGACTTCTTCATACCACATACATCATTGTGAAATATATATAAACAAGTGTTAGTTCTCCAAAAATAATCCTTAGGAATTGTTTATCTATTTTGTTTCCCAAAAACACATGAGTTACAAATAATATTATCTTGTCATAAATAGGTAAACCATACACCATTTTAAGTCTATAAATTCCACCAAAGAGTGAAAATATAAAATTTCAATATCACAGATGTCATAAAGGTTACATAAACATTAAACCTTTTTCAACCATGGTTGCTAATTCTTGTGTAGGAAGAAGTACTATACAATGTAAATGAATTAGGTTCCCATATTTATATCTAGTGTAGTTGTTTTAAACACCTTTTTGATAGATTTAATGTAAATGTGCCCATTTTATAACATAATATTATAGTCTTTCTTATAAATTATGACCAAATAAAGGAGATGTTTCTTTAAAGTAGGAACATATCAAACATTATAAAAATACTTAATGACACCATTTGAAAGCAAGATGTGAATAAAACCAAGAACTTATAGAAGACGAATAATTTTTTTTACTAAATAGAAAAGAGAGAGATGTTTATTTGAAAGTCCAAAATTAGTATTCTCTGTATGGAAAATGTTTTTTGGAACCTTTATCTAATAACCAAACATCCATGCATTCATCCCAACTCTCATATTCTAAGTAAATTAAGTTTTTTAAGTATGTAAATGTTGGTTCATGATCAATATTCCTTGAATCATCATAGTCCTACTTTACATATTGAATAGAATCATATTCATGCATTTTATGTGGTTTGTGAATCTTATCAAAAGTAATAATGTAATTAGATGAAATGTGACCATATTTACCACACCTATAACACTAAATACTTGATCTTCCTCTACCTCTACCCCTATATGAACTTTGAACTCATCCTTTATCACTTAATTCATTATAATGAGATTTATTATTAGGATAATTATGTTAATTTTAATAGTATCCTCTTATTTTATTTTTATATCTTCCTCCCTTGTAAACTCTACCCTATATATCTCTATTGACTATAATATGAATTAATAGGCTTGGATGTTGTAATAGGGGCTTCATCTATTTTCATAGACATATTGGCTAGAGATAGATCATGTTGGATGAGGAAATTAGTAAATTTTTAAAAATTAATCCCAATGATTTTATCATAAATTAATTATTTCAATAAAGTTTTTTTAATAATTAATAAGTCCTTTCATTTCAATGGTCACTATTAAATCATCGTCAAGTTTTCCAAATC
Organism: Torreya grandis; assembly: GCA_037957365.1. Lineage (NCBI taxonomy): Eukaryota > Viridiplantae > Streptophyta > Pinopsida > Cupressales > Taxaceae > Torreya > Torreya grandis. The sequence continues at coordinate 736,917 of JARHVA010002061.1, forward strand.
ATGTCTTGGTATATTATGTTGAAATGTTTTTCAATTTCCACATATATTCTCCCATATCCCCATAATTATCTAAATAAAAAGTGAGAAATTTCATATTAATTTCTATCTTCTTATGTTTTGTATTTTTATCATACAAATCAGAAAGTGTTCTTATGTAGTATAACTATGAGGAGAATTATCGATATGGATATAGGTATCCCTAGTGAAACAACATTTGATTAGAGATAGATTATTATAATATTTAAAATTTAACATATAAATATTTTATTTTATAGTAATCAACATGGGATTTTGACTTTTAGGACATCCCACAGTTCATTAAACACTAGTGACACTTTTATTAAGTGTTTCCAGTCAGCATAATTAAGGATCATTAAATGATCATTATAATAAAGAAATTTTTTAATCTTAGGCATTTTAAAAAGAATAAAAACACAAAAATTAAAATAATTATGTGTCAAAAAATTAAAATTACACTTTCACACATGTAAAAAAAGTATGAATGGGCTTTTACACTTAATCTCTGCATAGAGCATGCAATAAGTTTTGTATGGGTTTTACACTTAACTATAATAAAAATAATACAAAATTACACCATTATGTCTCCAATAATATACATTTTCCATCCTTTAAATTAATTTTATAAATCACTTGCACTTAAGAAAATGAATATACCAAAATAAAATTCTTACAACTTTAATTTTGACCAAAAGTTTACTTTGGGTGTTTGAACCTTGGACCTCCCAAGCATTTTTTTTTTGCAAAATATTATCAATCACTTGATCTAAAAGCCTAAATGGAATATGAAACCAAGATATTATATTTAAATAGTAATATTTTTATACTTTCAAGTAAAAAATAAATTACTTATGCATTTAAAATGCATTTACCCATGTCAAAGCAAATGAATATAAACATTGATGGGCCCACATAGGTGTTTGCATACCATATAAATTAGATCGTATCATTTTTTATATAAAGTTTAATGTTTTACAACATGTGTGGGGTATTTTAATGCCACATAATGGTGTTATAATGTTGTAGGGAGGTTATCCATGCCTCACTATGGAGTCTTAATGGTACAAAGAGTTTTATAAATGTACTTAATTGAAAATACCATATTTGAATGCCATAATCAGACCTTCAAAATATTTAAAATGTCATGTCTTCAAAACTATTTAATCCTCATCTTGAAAAATACCTTCATGAGGATTTGATAACATTCATCATAATAAATCACTCTTGAAATAAACCATTTCAATAGAATCTAGTGCCTACAAGAGATAGGTCACAAGCATTTTATTAATTAAAAAATTAGGTACAAGAGAGTTTTAATATGTTGTTAACCCTTGATATCCAAGACAATTATTATTTACATGGACTAATAAATCAACCAACCTCATAACTACTAAACACTTAATTCTAAATGGAAATGTTTACCCATAATTCAACATTACAAATTTATTATTTGCTAAACTAACAATATATACAAATGGGTGTCTTTTATAAATAAACATGCCCCTTTAAACTTTACTAAAAAAATTATTTACCTTTTTTTACATTAATAATTCGAAACAAGTCCTAACACCCAAACCTTGTCATACTATGTTAAGTTTAAATTTATTAAATTATTAGTATTGGCCAAGTTGTACATGGAGTATGAAGCCTTCGTTAAATTTTTTCTTGTAAAAGTTAATATATTCAATTATAAAAATATTCAATCTAAATTAAAAATAAATTGAGGTCCACTTATACAATGTAGTTTTATGTTGTGTATTCCAATTACAATTTTCGTGGTTCAAAATGTGTTTCATGATATTCAACACTAATTTAAAGTAGTTATCATTTCTCTCTTCTAACGGAAGAGGATCTCTAATGGTTAATGTATGGGAAATTATAGGATATTTAAGGGTTGTTCTTAACTTTTAGTAATCACCAATGTCTTCATTATTTTTCATATTCTAATTGTCAAAATATTAGTTAAAACATAATTGATTCTATACAATATTCATGGCTTTCTTTTATGGATCCTAGTGGCTTTCTTTGGGTATGCTTCCACCTTGATTTTTATTTGGTTAATTTTTTAATATTTTATATGTATTTCATTATGAAGAATGGTGGTTAGATTTTTTGAAGGATTAAATTCTTAAATTTTTTACTTATGATTTTCTTACTTCTTAATCTACAACATCAAGGGTAAACTCTTGGCCATTTGATCATACTAGTGATAAAATATTTTCTATTTGATCATATTATTGGTGATATAACCTCAAATATAAAATAAAATTAGAATATATTACATTTAGTTTTTATGTATTTTAAGGCTCTTGTAATATAAATATACAAATTTTAATACACTCTAAATTATAACCAAACTTCCCTAGATAGAAATAAAGTCTTACACAAACTAATATTAAATTTGGTAGATCCAACATAAGGTTAGTTTAATGTAATTCCCCTTATTTGTAAAGGAACAATGGAATTACTTATAATATTACCTACTCAATGTTTTATATATTATCATCATACCATCTAAGTGCATAAATCTAGCACACAACTCATAAAACGGACAAACCTAGAGTTCTTTGTGTATTTATAAGATTTCTCATACCAAATTCAAATACAATTTATAAGTACATGTACAAATTATGACTTAATACTTATATATGGATATAAATTTTATTTATTAATGGAATCAATAAGGAATTATTGTAATTTCATTCTAAATTTCAGCCAATCAACATTACAACAAACATGCACATTAAGTTTGGAGCTAATAAGAATATAGTTAAATGTTTTGTAAATATCTTAATTGAATATATTGGAAGGGAAAATAATACATATATCTTAATAACATCAACTAGTTATACACATTTTATGAAACTAACAATTACACAAACATTACATTAAAATAAAATGCAACATAAATTATTGCATATCTTGGTTTACATTTATCTTAATTGAATATATTGGAAGGGAAAATAATACATATATCTTAATAACATCAACTAGTTATACACATTTTATGAAACTAACAATTACACAAACATTACATTAAAATAAAATGCAACATAAATTATTGCATATCTTGGTTTTGATAAAAAAACTTCAAAATAGATTGATGACAATCAAATAATATATATATATATATATATATATATATATATATATATATATATATATATATATATGAGTTAATCCATTTTAAAATTATATGAGCCAACATTTATATATTGTAATATGGGATGTCATTTATAATATTTATGGTCTTGAAAATTATTATTATAGAGGCCACCTACATATAATGCAAATATTATGGATATTCCAGGGTAGCTTATGACTTGCTTTAGATTTTATCAAATGTAAAAATACTTATACTCATTTACATTGTTAAAACCTTGGAGAAATCTTGAAAATGAAACAAATTTAGAGTATTATTTCCATAGAAATATTAAACAATGAAGATGCAAATGGTTAAATTAAATAATAAATAATATATGCCCAATTCCTAATATGCATTAGTTGTGGGCTTACTCAAGAAAATAAAATTTATTTAAATTAACTCTATGTAGGCTCAATATGTGTCACCGATATTCCATTAGATTAGATATTATTTGAATCTCACAACTAAATTTGGGTATTAAATTTAAATGACCATAATGTCTCTTCAAAACCCTAAATTATGAGGGTTTATGATTTATCAAACTATATCAATTTTTGGGAAATTTAGAAATAGATTTCATGGTTATATGTGAGTAATTTTTTGATCCATTCAAATCCCCTTTGTAGGATAACACATCTCTTCATGAGTATAATGCATTTTATAAATTGATGTACAATGTATCCATGTAGCACCTCAAGATAGACCTCATGTACCATGTATAAACTATATAAAATTTAGACTGGTATGAATTGTAAGTCATATGTAAATCCAACCTAGAAAGTTCATTTTATAACATTTAAATAATAATTTAATTTTTTTTAATTTGCATATAATACAAATCAACATTTATAAGGACTGACAACACTTATTAAAAATTCTATTTAATGCCATAAATGTCACATTTTTGGAAGTTTGGGGATTTCAAACTTTACAAGACTTCTAGGGCATTTCAAAAATTCATGGAACTTATCAAATTTTTTATTTTCTATGAAATTATAGATGTTGAAACACAAGATGACTTAATGTTGACTTATGGGATTGTGGTGTTTTTGTGCTTTTAGACTTTCATGGACTTTTGAATTTTTTAGAATTTTAAGCTACTTTAAAAAAATATACAAAGTTATTTGAAAACTTGAAAAAATTGGATACACTAAAGATTATAAATTGAAGCATATGACCTATTTACTTATTAAGTGGGGTCACTTATTTAAACACCTATGATTCTTTTCGCTAGACACTATCATGTCTTTTTTATTTTATCCATGATACATGACATATTTCATATAGTCATAGTCTCATTTTAAATAATAGAATGCCAAACTTCTTATTATTATTAAAAAGTGAGATGATGACAAGATGCACATTCAGATTGAATCATAGACCTCTGTGTGTGTGTACACACATAAATACATACATATATGTGTTTATATGTGTGTATGTATACATATATACATACACACACACACACATATTTCTATGTGTGTGTATGTATATATGTGTGTGTGTGTATGTGTGTGTGCATATCAACTCCATTATGATTTCAACTATATCATATAACCTTGTGACACTACAAAAATATGACACATAGATTGGTACAAATGGTTTTAATGCAATTTTATCTTAGAATGTATGATGTGAATCTATGTGATCATGGCATATGGCATCTTATGATTGGATCACAAACCTATGAACTATACATTGTTTAAAAAAAAATCTCAGATTTTTATTTGATCACATCATGTCAAATCACATTATTTTTCATTCACATTCAATGTTACTCATATAAGTAGGCCTAGGTCATCTAAGGTATACCACATGTCACTCATTCACAACCTTATAACAATTTCAACCAAATTCCACTATTTATGGGTTTATGAGTCATTTGGTATCTTCCAAATGGTTATATCTTATTCATTCACATCCTTGTAATTTATTGAGAAAAATAGTTTTAGCATAGGTGTTACAATTTATGGGTATGGAATCTAGTCACAAGGTACCACATGGCATGTTCATGAAACTTAATGGTACATAACCTATAATAAAGCCATTTGACCTCTATGATCATGCCACATGTCACATGATCATAGTAACCCAAAGGTTTATTATCAATTGATCAAACAAAAGTGGAATATATATGTATAGCCTTACAAGTTCATGATTTGAGTTGAGATTTCCACTTGTCATCATATTGCATTCTGATAGTGGTAAGAGGATTAGCATTAAAATAATCATAAATAATCTACAACTTGAAATAATTCAATGTATCAATTATTTAAAAATATAGGGGATGATAAAATTTAGGTAGAAAGATCATGGGAATTCAATTGAAGTGACTCAGCTCAACAGATAGACATGTCATATACTTCACATTAAAATAGGTAGATAGATCATTTCTTATTATGAAATGAAAATAAGACATGTCTAGGTTATATTTACTTTCAAAAAATGTAATTTAAAATATAATTAAAATATAGTGAGTTGACATGGAAGGTTTTTTAATTAAATTATTACACACTAACTAAGATAATTACCAAAGAAAACATTTGAAGTGACCAAGTGAATTAACAGAGCTTCTAATTCTCAAACAACTAAAAATAGATAATCTAATTCATAGTGATAATCATAATTTAAAACTCTAAGAAATTTAATTAATGAGCATTTGCATACAGATTAATTTGGCCCCAAAATGCATGACACCATGAGGTATCTATGTTCATTCAGCATAGACCAAATTTTCACAAATACAACATTTGATTTTGTGGCATTATTCATAGAACCATAACACTATAGTTCCATATTTAGTGAAACTGAGTATCATAAGGACATTAATGATGATTAAAAACTCCAAATTGAGAATAGGGAATAATTTACCTTCACTATAGCTATAAATTTATTTATATTACATCATGTGACTACCATGAGAGAAGACTTACATGATCCTCTCTTAAATCATGACCAATTGTTAAAAAGAGATAAAATACTCTTTAGGAAACCAATAGTGGACTTAGCTTGTGTAGAAAAATAGTTTGCATATGTGAATTTATCATTAAAACACAACCCTAGTTGTGACTATAAAACTAATATTATCATCCCCTCAAGTCACCTCATCAACCAACACTACATTAGCTTAAGTTACTTCACATACTTGTCAACAATTTGGCCAATCAAGGCCAAATGCCAACCCCTATAATTGAAAACTTTTCATGGCCATAATAGTGTTCTTAAATTTAAAGTTTAGAGGAAGTTTTAAAATTTCATTTCAATGGTCTCAAGTTTCATTCTAAGGTTTTGACAGAGATTCAAGTGGTCTTGTGATCTGAAAATACTCTGATGAAGATGGTGAAAAGAGGGTAGTTGATGACTTATCTAAAATTATCTAGAAAATTCAATATATGGAAGATATGAGACAAACTATAATCTTATAATATGTGATTAAAATTCATATAAGCCTCATTCAATCCTTTTAATAAGGCTAGAAAGTATTCTTTATGGTATTTAGTGGTAGTTTTCCTTTGTAAAATTATGTGTATATTGACTAAAAAGACAAGTTTTGGTATTAAAATTTAAATATGGAGTAAAAAATCCATTAAACCAATTATAAATTCCTTTAATTACCTTAATTTTCATTATTTTACCTTAAGTCAATGTTTCATACTTTGAAAATATCATTTCATGCAAGTCTAAGCATGGAATAGGCATCTAATGAGCTCACACATGTCAAATTTGTCCCCATAAAGATGTAAAAAGTTTTAATACTTTTTTTAATATAATTCATGACTCATTTTATCTTTATCCTTGACCTAAATCATAGGTTTCAAGCTTTAAATGTGAAGATAATGCAAAACAAAGGCTATTTGTATGAGTTTCATGCAGGGAGTATGGACTTGTATGGCCCTTTCCATATAGAAGGAAACATGAGATTGAAGTAGGAGTTTTAATAAGTTTTTTAGAATAAATTAAATGTGAAAATACTTCATATATATCTAAAACTAGTTTTCTCCATCCATATAGCTTCTTTGCACATAGTAAGAGCCCTTCAGGTTTGTAGGTGGTATGACCATGAGAAAGAAAATCAAGGTCTAAAATATTGGGAAGATAAATGGGTCTAAGAGATATTATATATATGGTATTTTTTTCTCAATTTATCTCTCTCTCGTTCATGAACCATCCTTTTAAATACAAGGTACTCACTTGTCTCGTTCATCCAAGTAGGTAATCAATTTTCTATGTTTTCTCTAAATCTAGGCATCATGGTAGAAAAATTCAAGTTTGTAGAGTTTATCAGGAGTATGATCCAACTTTACATGGAATTATTAAACTTATTTTCACATGTTTTAGGTTAATATGGATCTTTAGAAGACATATAATGTAAATCTATAGTCTGCAAGCATATGAAAAGAGTTTGTACAATTTATGAAAGAGAAGAAACATCAATATTGGTTAAATTCTTATTTGAAGGGGTTTAATTCATTTCATGTTTTCCTTATTCAATATTTTCAAAATTTTCTTCAAATTATCCATGGTAATAAATCCATAAATGTACTTTTAACGTCTTCATGGAGTCTTAGTTTAGCAAACTTAAGGTTTCTTAGCATTTGTTAAGGTTCTACAGACTCCTAGGTTTCCATTTTTGTAACATATCTTGTTCAAAGGACTCCAAACTGATATATCTTTCTTCACATGTGCTTATTATTGCATAATAACCTTAACATGGTCTTTTTATATACTCCTCATGTTATTTTCACCTCTACTATATTTCATTCTATTTCACTATCGTGTCACTACCATTCCTCACTATTTTAAGGCTCCACATCCATCTCCATTTAATGTTCTCATCATCCATCACATATCACCACCTTATACTCACTTTAAACTCATGTATTCATTTCCAAGAGGAGTTAATAACCATCAGGAAGCATCATGGTCATTTAAAGACTTAAAAAACCTTTAAAACACTGATAGATAGTCAAGAATATTTACCTATAGCTAGTGAAAGGTTACCACAATAAAGATTTTTAATGAAAGTACAAAGGAAGGAAAGACTTAAAGATATCTCATTCAACTTCTTTGTTCATTACTCTCTCATCAAGTTTATTATTAGGGTGGAAATGCTTATGTTCATGTTTTGTGACCTTATCAAAGTCTAACTCCACCTTTATCTATACAAATTATAGTCACCTATAACAATGCTAAATAGGGAATCAAATGTACTATAAAAATAATAGTGAGACCTTGATTGAAATATTGGATTAGATGGATAATTAATCTCCTATTTTGAACTAGGATTAATTCAAGGTCTTATAAATAGGATCATTAGGTTGATCTAGAGTTAAGATCCTCAGAGAAAGATAACTTACAATAATGTTGTCAAAACACATAGTCTTAAGCCCAAGAAGTTGGAAAAGTAATGAGTGAAGAATTCAAAATATTTTTATCTTCAAGTGAAGTTTTGAAACTAATGAATATCATTACATGAATGTATGAATACTCATGGACACCTTGTAATCTATTCAAACTCTCCAAGCATCCTAAAATGTATACATAGTTTATACAAGGGCCTGAGCTAATATGCACAGTCAAGTTTATAATGGAGAAAGGCCTATTTTCAAGAAGGTAGATAAATGAGGGTGAATAACATATTTTTAAGAGTGATTCACATGAATAAAGATAAAAGGTAGAACATTAGTGAGAATCAAACTCAAAAATTTCAAATTTCACAAGAATGTTCACCTACAGTAGGGTCATTTCAAACCTTGAAGGCTCTTAAAGTATACCAATTCAAGAGAAAGATCATTATTGTGATCAATATTTTCATTTATCTAAGATCAATGGGGTTTCTATATATTTTTGAGAATCATATAAAATGATGTTGAGTTTTAACATAAAACATGAGGTCTAAATTACAAGATAACATAGTCATACACATCAATCAATAGTCATCTACAACCAAAAGAACATAGGCCTACCTCCAAGAATAAAGAGAATGGTATAAAAATGGTGTAATGAAAGAGTTTCATGTTCAAATGGAGGATTAATAGGAACAATTATGATGTGAATGAGGTCAGAGTATGAAGAAGAGTGCTCCAATCCAAATAAGGTTACAATCCCCAAAAGTGTAGTTAAAGCTACGTTCATTCAAGAGGCTAAAATTATTAAATTACCTATACAATTCAAATGACAAATTGATATTTTTTAAACCATCATCAAAGATCATGACCTTTATTGCAAAACCATTAAAGTACATAGGCCTATATGGATTAGTAATATATAAGCCTAAGAATATTGTTTAAGGAGTGAATATACTCAATAAAGAGATAAGAGGAAGGTTTCAGGTAGCTTGGTAGGTTTAAAAGTGACATATTATGATGAAATAGTTACCAAACACTTCAAATTATCATGAAGTCACCTACAACAATGTTACCAAGGCAATCATATTGAGGTTTATTGAAGAGATATGGTGTGATATAGGCTATATAGGACTAAAAATTTACCAAGGGAGGATAAATTTGATTAAATAAGGTTCTCATATATTCTCAAAATCCTATTTAGCATCATTAAACATAATACAAGGTGAAAAGAAGAAAACTCGATCATAGGCATATTGAAAACATAGGAAACTTAAGTTAGTTTTGAGGAAAATCCATCTACAAGCCTCTATAGGAAAGATCCAATCATCATAAGTGGATCTAAATTTTTATGTTATTATTATGGTCACATAAATAGCGTAACTATCCACTATTTTGACATAGTCCCATGTTTGGCTCATGACAGTCAATATGGAGCTAGGAAACCTTTTTAGATGTCTACAATTTTGTTAGAGGGTTTTAACCTCATGGGAGTGTTTTTGAATAATAATAATAAGGTAATTATCAATATTAAAACACCTATTTATAGTGATAACCTTTATATTTTCATGGAAATCATGCCCTTGAGGGCTAAAATAGGTAGGCAGGCTCAAAACCATTGAGAGACATAGTCATCAATTGGAACTCTTTCATGGGATTTATCTTCATTTTATGATAATTTTTATAGTTTATAGGGTCATTTAAACCTTTAATGAGGTTTTATAGTGGAGATAATGTATAAATATTATCTTTTTTGACTCCTAAATCTTCTTTCTTACACACACAGTCCATGACAACCACTTGAGGCATAATTTCACCACATAGACATCTTGATGAATATTTTACATTGGAGATAATTATTGTAATGGTTTTTAAGGGGGTAAATATAATCCATTTATATGGAAATATTTTTTACATTAGGGGTATGTATGCTATGAATAATTGATAAGAAATTATGGACCCCTAAAACCCTTTCAAAACCCTAATAACTACCTAATGAAGGAAAGAAGCCTAAATATGAATCCAAATGATGGGTTTGAGCTATGAAATTATTTTTATAGTCTTATCAACTCAATTTCTCACCTCTATTTCCTTTTGGTTGACATGTGCATTACCTTTATTATATGGACTATACCAAAAAATGTTATTTTGAGCCTATAATCAAAGGAATAAAGGAAAATTTCACATTAAATGAGTTTTATAAATTGTATGGTGTCCTAAAATTCCTAAATAAAATTTATAAAGTCATTTATATGGGTACTATTGACATCACTAGACAAGGCCATCAAGAATGGGTAGAAAGAGCCAAAGTAAGGTCATAAATGCACTTAATATATTCTTGGACATAATTATAATTTTTTAAAATAGTCCTTATGTCAATTTTTATATATAGATAAAGTGGCAGGACTAATAATTTTAGCCTCAAGATACCAAAGAGGTGACTTCACATGCTCAACATGTTATGGACATTTTGCATGGGAATATGAGGAATTTGGTAGAGTTATAGAGCCTAATACACTTATCCTCTTAGAATTTTAGATAATATTAATAAGGCCTCTATTTATATTTATATGTGGGACACATTGCTTATTCTAGGTCAAAAGGATTTACTACAAGAAGAGCTTTCAAAGCTTCATATTTTAGATAAACAACTAGAAAGAGTAATTGTTTTTTTTTTTTAGTCAACCTCTTGAGCCTCAATCTCTAAATTTGATTAAGAAACCTCCCTTATATATTTTAATTGTCATAGATTATAGTCTATTGCACAACTGCATGAGTAACAGTGGGGCTACTACCTCTATCATGTCTAAATCCATAACTAACAAACTAGGACTTCAGTATGAGCCTCATGAGAAGGGATTTTTTCACTCGGATGTGTCTCTTAATAATACCATGGGTATTATTAGTGATATTAAGGTCATACTTGTTATTTGTCTTAATTTTACTATTTCACAAGATGTAGTAGTTGTTGATCTTCCACCCTACTTTTCTTTATGTTTGTTCATAGATTTCACTAATAAAATAGGGGGATATATTTCTTATAATTGGTCCTAAATGGTTTTTAGAACTATGTATGGAACAAAGGTCATTGTAAGGTTTTAACCGATATCTAAATTTTATTTGGGACCTTATATGCCTAACTTGTCAAATGTGAATTACATAACATCAAAAGAAGATGAACATTTTAGTAATTAATAACCTTCTAAATCAATTGAAGGTATACCAAATATAATCATAAATTAGTGGGAAGATAATAATAATGGTTATGATCCTTACATAAACATTTAAAAATTAGGTTTGGGTATTTATTGCATACATAAAGAAGGTGACATAATACCTAGTCTCATTAGCTTAATGCAAGATCAAGGAGTGTGTAATTTTTACTTTTATGGATACAAATAAAATAATTGGAGTGGGTTAGGTGTTATTATTGTTTCTCCTCTCAATCAAAGTTATTATTATTATATAAGATTTTAATTTAGTTGTACCTTTAATACTACAAAATATGAAGCTCTTATTCATGTTCTATAATGGGCAAGAAAGAGGGGTATTAAGCTTTTATAGGTCAAAAGAGATAAATAATTAGTAGTGCATCAAGTAAGAGATATAGTTGTAGCTAATAATCCACTTCTAAAATCATAAAAACACAATGTTTGGGACCTTATTTAAGACTTTCATGCATTTGACATTCACTCCATTTCTAGAGGAGATAATCAACATGTATACATGATAGCTACCATTAGAGTAAAACATGATATTGTTGATTATATAAAAGACACAAAATATCAATCCCAAATAAATTTTGTATTCAGGATCAAAAAAATAATAATGAAGTAAGTTAGAAAGTATTTAATGGTGATAAATAGATTGCATGTTTTCTACAATATGAACCAAAATTTTGACCAAATAATCATGAAAAGTTATAATGGAAATTGAGATAAAATAATTTACCTATTGGTTTGGTAAATTTGGATATCATATTTAATAAGGATGATCAACTGAGAAAATATAAGGTAAGCATCTCTACTAGAAAGGAACATTATGAGAAAACTGCCAAAACTGAAGGTAAGCTACTCAGTTAGAAAAAGTGAATACTAAGAATGTGAGATAATATTTCATATCATTGTTCAAGAATTTTATGGATATTTTTTCATATAAATACCATTATTTTAAAGGTTTTTATCCCAGGTTAACACAACATACTATAGATATTGAAGAAGATGCCAAACTAGTAAGATAGAAATAAAGGCCTTTTAAGCCCAAGGTTGAGATCCTTATGAGAAAATAACTTAAAAATATAATTTAATCCAATATAATATTTCCCATAAGCATTATACATGATTTTAAAATATTTTACCTTTGAATAAAAAGAGTGGTGAGATAAAGTTGTGTGTAGATTTCAGAGATCTCAATAGAGTGTCATTGAGAGATCACTACCCTCTTCCCTCCATGGATCAGATTTTTCAAAGAGTTTCAATTTCAAAAATGTTTTATATAATTAATGGATACTCAAGTTATAACCATATATTTTTGAAGGATGAATATCAATACAAAACTACCTTCACAACTAAGTGGGCTACCTATGCATATAAGAAAATCCCTTTTGGACTCTCCAATGCTAGAGCTAATTTTGAAAGGGTAATGAATGTCTATTTTTAAGGGCTCATATGTGAAATGGTGATTATTTATATTTATTATATTATTGTGTTTTATAAAAATCCTAATGATCATTTGACACATTTGAGATTGGTATTTGATAGGTGTAGATAATTTGGGTTCTCTTTGAATCCCAAAAAGTGTATCTTTACAATGCATGAGGGAAGACTTCTTCGACATTTTGTATCCAAGGTTGGAATTTAAATTTATATTGAAATAATAGATGTAATCCTTGATTTTATATTTTCCCAAACACAAGAAGGGATTTCAAACCTTCTTTCTAAATATCAATTTCATTAGGAGGTTCATAATTGGATTTGTAGAATTGGTAAGGCCAGTAACTCATATGCTTAAGAAACATCAAGAGATCACATGGAGAAAATAATGTAAGAGAATTTTTAAGTCAATAAAATAGGTAATTATCCAAGTTACTACTTTTCTCAATCCTTATTTCACTAAATATTTCTTTATGTATGCCTTCTTCACATGTAACACAAGTTTAGCCATGCTCATGCAACAAAATAGTGAAGGATTGGAGAAACCTATTTTTTAATCAAACATTGGAAGGATATGAAGAGAGGTATTAAATTTTTGAGAATCATGTGCTTTATTTTATAAGAGTATTGAAAAAATTTATACATTTGGTCTCCAACAACAATATCTTTTTTATGGTAGCTCATCATAGTGTGAAGGATTTTATCTTTAATAGAGACTTAAGTGAAAAGAGGGCTAGTTGGGTAAACAAATGCATGGAATATGTCATTAAATTTAAGGTTATAAATAAATTTAGAGGTATATTAATTTTTAATCACCTTGAATAAGATTTTAAAGAATAAAAATAAGTGATTTTTATTGTTTCAAATACTCAACATGCAATTACAATTATCTCTCCTTCCAACTGGACATAAGACATAGCAAGGTTCCTCCAAATAAGAGGGTGCCATATAGGTATATATGGAAAAAATAAGATACATTTTATGATTAAATATATACCTTACATACTTATTTATTGATTAATCTTCAAGAAGTACATTGGAGGTATGTTTTTAAGATGTGTTAAAATTAGTCAAATAGATAAATTGTTAGAGAAATTTCATGATGGGCCTTTAAGAGGCCACTTTTCATCCAAGAATACATCATAAAATATCATAAGAGATGGTTATTTTTAGCCTAATATATTAAAATATTCACATACATGGGTTAGAAGATGTTCTAAGTGTGTAATGTTTACCAAAAAATAGAGACTAGGTGACATGCCTTTGAAGCCTATTCAAGTTGAGCAACCCTTCATGAAATGGGGTTTAGACTTCATTGGCATGATTCATCCTCCATTCATTTATAGACATAATTGTGTTTTGATATCCAAATATTATTTTACCAGGTGGGTGGATGTAGTTCCACTCAAGAAAGTAAATGAGAACTTAGTTTTATATTTCTATGATAGCCTAGTGTCTCATTTTCGAGTTCCTTTAACCATCATATCAAATAATGCTTTGGAATTAAGTAATTAAAATGTATGTTAATGAGATATTTATCATGTTATTTATATTAAATATTCATAAAATTACTATCCATATGGTAATGGAATAGTAGAGTCCACCAATAAGAATTTGATTAGGATCATCAAGATAACAATGGAAGATAATCAAATATGATAACATACCAAGCTGAATATTGTATTATGGGTAGATATAATCATGCCAAAAAGGGCCATTGGTCACTCTCCTTACCTTTTGGTTTATTTTAGAGAAATAATGCTTTCCATTTCATTGGAACTTCTAGCCTTAGAACTTGCACATCAATTGGAGCTTATGTAGAATGATGCAATGGAGGTAAGAATGAATAAATTGAGAGAGTTGAAGGAAACAAGGGACAATGTTATGCATACCATGTGGTCTATCCAAGATCAATTAAAAATATCCTTTGAAAAGAGATATTCATCCAATACCTTTCAGCAAGGTAACATTATACTCAAGTGGGATGAAGACTGTGCTAAATAAGGTAAATATTCTAAATTTGATAACTTTTGGAGTGGTCCATATGATATTACTAGTTGTAAGGAAAGTAATGATTTTTAGTTATCCAATATAAGTGGTAAGGAACTACCTATTATTTTTAATGGGATGTTATTCTATTATTGCTATTAGGAGATTCATCCTTTTATTCATAATTATAGTTTCATTCCTCTAAGTGCACATGATGCACATGTTTTTTAGTTATTGTTTTGATTTAGTTGTCTATTTTTTTTCATGTTTATGTCTTGTTTTTTTGTTTGTTTTGTGTCAATTCTAAATTTTTTTAAAATTTCACGATGTATTCCAAAGTTTGATATATAAAAGAGATTCTAAATTTTCTTTACCATTAGGATGGTTAACCCCTATGAGTTACAAAAAATGTTGAAAATTTGGCCTCTCAAGGCCAAATGCCAACCCCTACAATTGAAATATTTTCATGGCCATCATATTTTTCTTAATTTTCAAGTGTAGAGATAGTTATTTTAGTGTCATGTCAATGGTTTCAAGAGTAATTCTGAGGTTTTGATAGAGATTCAAGTGGTCTTGTGATCTGAAAGTGCTCTGATGAAGATTGTGAAAAGAGGGTAGTTGAGACTTATCATGACATTATCTATAAAATTTGGTATATGGAAGGTATGAGACAAGATATAATCTTATAAGGTGTGATAAAAATACATATAAGCCTCATTCAAGCCTTTTCATAAAGCTAAAGGTTATTATTCATTATAATTAGTGGCAATTTTCCTTTGTAAAATTATGTGTATATTACCTAAAAAGACAAGTTATTTTCTTTAAATATGAAATATGGAGTTAAAAATACACTAAACCAATATTAAAGTCCTTCAATTACCTTCATATTCATTATTTTACCTTAAGTCAATGTTTCATACTTTGAAAAAAATTGTTTCATACAAGTCTAAGCATGGGGTAAGCATCTAATAAGCTCACACATGCCACATTTGGCCACATAAAAATGTAAAAAGTTTTAATTATTTTCTTAATATATTTCATGACTATTTATATCTCTCTCCTTGCCTGAAATTTGTGGTTTCAAGATTTAAGTGTGAAGAGACTGCAAAACAAAGTCTATTTTTATGAGTTTCATATAGCGAGTACATACTTATATGTCCCTTTACATATAGAAAGAGTCATTGGATTTAAGGATGAGTTTTCATAGGTTTTAAAAAATAAATTAAAGGTGAAAATACTTCATACAGGCCCAAAACCTATTCTCTCCATCCATCTAGCTTCTTTGTACATAGTGAGAGCCCTTCATGTTTGTAAGTGGTATGGACATGAGAGAGAAAATCAAGGTCTAAAATTTTGGGAAGAGAAAGGGGTATAATATAGGTTCCATATATGTAAATTATTTATCAATTTGTCTTTATGTCCTTTGTGAACCATCCTTTTGAAGTCAAGGCACTCAATATGTCTCCTTCATCCAAGTAGGCAATTAATTTTCTGAGTTTTCTCTTCATCTAGGCATCAAGCTAGAAAAATTCGAGTTTATAGAGTTTATCAAGAGCATGATCCACCTTTAAATGGAATAATTCAACTTTTTTTCATATTTTAGGGAAATATGGATCTCAAGAAGACATACAATGCAAATTTATAGTCTTTAAGCATATGAAGAGAGTTTGTATAGTTCATAAGAGAGAAGGAACATCAAGATTTGTTGGATTCTTGTTTGAAGGGATTTCATTCATGTAACTTTTTACTCATTAAATAATTTAAAAATTTTACTCAAAGGATCCATGGAAATAAATACATCAATGTGCTCTAAATATCTTCATGGAGTCTCAGTTTAGTAATTTTTAAGGTTTCTTAGAATTTGTTAAGGTTCTTAGTAGACTCATATGTTTCCATTTTGGCACCATATGTTTATTCAAAATCATAAAAAATAATATATATTTTTGAAAATGTTATTATGATTTCATAATACCCTAAATATGGTATTTTTATATAGTCTTCATGTTCTTTTCATCTCCACTATGTTTCATTCCATTTTACTACCTTGTCACTGCCATTCTTCACTGTTGTAAGGCTCCATATCTATCTCCATTCAATTTTATCATCATCCATCACATATCACCACATTATACTCAATTTCACCTCATGTATCCATTTCCAAAAAGATTCAAGAACCATTAGTAAGTATCATGGTCATTCAAAGACTGTAAAAATGTTAAAAACACTACTAGATGGTCAAAAAACTTTACCTGCAGCCAATGAAAGGTTACCACAGTCAAGATTTTTCATGAAAGTATAAAAGAAGGAAATAATTTAAGATATATAATTGAAGTATTTATTCATTCCTCTCTCATAAAGTTTATTATCAGGGGGAAAGGCTCATGTTCATATTTTGTGACTTTATCAAGGTCTAACTCCACTTTTGTTCATACAAGCTACAATCACCTACAACAATTTTAAAAGGGGAATCAAATGTAATATAGAAATAATAATGAAACCTTGATGGAAATCTTGGAGTAGATGTATATTTGAACTCCTATTTGGAAATTATATTTATTATAGGTCTTATCAATAGGATAATTATGTTGATCTAGAGTCAAGATCCTCAATGAAAGATAACTTATATTCATGTTTTCAAAACACATTGTCATAAGCCCAATAAGTGGGCAAACCAATGAGGGAAGACTTTTAAAGAGTTTGATCTTCAATTTAAGTGTTTAAAATAATGAATATAATTCAATAAATTTATTAATACTCATGGACACCTTATAATTTGTTCAATCTTTCCAAGCATCCTAAAATTTGTACACAATCTGTATAAGGACCTGAGCTAGTATGCATAATCAAGTTTATGATGGAGAAAGGCCTATTTTAAAGAAGGTAGAGAAATGAAGGTGAAAAACATAGTGTGAAGAGTGATGCACATTAATAAATA
>JARHVA010002061.1:2007500-2037500 GCA_037957365.1 Torreya grandis
ATCATAATAGACCTATACAAGCTATCTAGAAGGTAAGTTTAAGGTGGAAACATGTTATAACAATAAAATTTTGAATTCTAAGAGACTTTGCCTAAAATGGTGAAATAAAGGTCTAGGAGGTTTCTACAAGCCTCTCACAACATGATTATAAGATGCTTCAGGACATCTAAATTAGTGAATCTTCTTGTCTTCAGTATTCAAAATACATTTTTCAAAGGGTGAAGGTCAGAAATTTAAATGAAGATAATGTTTGAGGGCCTCAAATATGCCCATAAACACACTAAATTATTTTAGTGTGACCCATAAGTTGAGCCTCAAAAAGGATTACTTCATCCTCAATTACAACTATAGCATCATCAACCTACCCAAATGATTATAAGAAAGTAAGGGGAATAATTTAACCTAAACAACCATAAAATAAACTCAAGAATTATATTTAGAACCCCATGTTCACTTTCCTCAATCCATACACAGGCTACAAAACATGCATCTACAAGTAGGGTGTTGAATAAAATTAGTCTCAATTAGGGAAGGGCATAATTGGAGTTCCCATTAAATAAAAAATCTGGGTACATGTGAATTTCACATTATCTAACCTCCATAAGGTGTCAAGAGAGTCTTAAGGAATCATGATCACACCCTAGTAGACAATAAACACCTACAACAGGGTCTAAATGAGAAAACCACCTCAATCTTAGGTGGTGCCCTTAGTTGGATGACAATTTGGAGATTTAAGTCTATAATAGGTGATGTTATCCCATGTATTATAATCTCTCATCTCAATATATTCTAAAGAGGCCCATGGAGAATTACTTAACATCATAAACAAACCAAATAGAGACAAATAGACACCTATAGAAAAGTATCTCAATCACAGTCAGGGTCAAGACATGTGCAATCTTGAATGGGAAAATGAATAAAGGGAAGCATGAAGTTTGGGATGGAAAATAATAAAAAACACCTTGTCAAAACTATAATATCATTTTGGCACTATCATATAATTTGAAAAATGTATAGATTATGGCTAAAAATGCAAAACACAGTCAATGTTTCAAAACCCTACAGATAGTGTGCCTAGGCAAGGTTTGTTTGAAATATTGAAGAGGTTAGAAATAATATAATTGGAGTTAGGTGCTCATAATGGGTAAAAAAAATACTTTTGAGTTGGATATGCCCCTTTAAAACTTTCTTTTGAGGAGAAAATAGGGGAAGTGCCCCTGATTGTCTCAAATAGGGGGCACTTAGGTGCTCAGACCCTGCAACCTTTAGGAAATGAGATGAAACATGGACCAAAATTAAAAAGGACCCTTCAAGATGATTGGAAAAGTTGAAACAACATGAGGAACTAGGTAAGAATGTTTGAGGTCAAATATGGTACTCCATGTAATAAGAGTTGTAGGTAGGGTAATTAGGTAAGGTGTAAGCTTAACCTCAAATGAGAAACCATTCCTAGTTATAACATTTGGAAAGAATTTTAATGATTTGGATCATGTAAATGGGGTATGACTAAAGTTTTTAAACCATCATAAGGTAGGATAATCCACTATAGGGTCAGGTTGAGCTAAAGTTGCAAGTAAGGCTTACTAGACCTAGTCTAGGCCTAGTACCTAGAAGGAGTCCATCATCATTTTTGGACTAAATGGGCATTGAGACCATGTGAGATATGTTCCTTGGGATAAACCAAAGGTGAATTAATTTTCACTTTGTATAAAATTTCATTAATAATCCATTTTTTGGCTTGAAGATACTCAAACCCTACAAAATGCATGGAAGAGGCATGAATGGCTAACTTGGAATACTTGTAACTTTCATGAGACTATGAATGGGATCAAAAGTGTTTAGGGATGATGTAGAGGGTCCCTAAGAAGATTTTAATGTAATTTAGATAGAGATTTAATCTAACAACTGTGAATTAGGAATTTGACTAAGAAGAGGAGATTAGTATGGTGTTAGTGATAAAATGCACAAAACAAATTGACAAAGAACACACTAAACTAACACCTTCATTCCTAGTTACTAGGGTGATATTAGTAACCAAAAAAAATGACAAACAAAAATAAAAAGTAATGAAAGACACAAAGACTCCTTCACCTTCCTTGGATGCTCCAAATGCCTTTGTAGTAGTGGCTTGCTCAGTTTTGTGCTCATGAAGTCCTTGGTAATGGAAGCTTGGTTACCTTCATCTCTCCTTGGTACCTTTGGCTTGGCATGGATTGGAATAAATTTGGCATGGTAAAACTAGTTTACATGAAGCTTTTTGAACCAATCCTGCATTATAAATTTGAACAAATTAAGCTTAGAAATGATGTTTAAGGCCTCTCTATTTATAGATTTTTGAGAATGTCTAGAATCAACCTAAACCATCCATCCTAAGATTGAGATGTGTGGTTGAATATTAATTCAATTTTTAGAATTAAGTTTATAATTATCCTCATCATGACATTGGAAGAAGGGATAATTAGAGGCATGGAGGGCATGAATCTTGATATTTGTGGCATTTATGGCTTAGGGATGTCTTCCCAAGAAATGATGTCACTTGATGATGTAGGTATTTAATATTAATTTACAAAAACAAGTATTCAAAAATTTTCCATGGAATTATTAATTAGGCCTTGATTTGGATTAATTATCTCTTAAGCATGATTAAGCACCTTATGCATAAATTACCCAAATTGATCAGAATGCCTTATTATTAGTCCAAAATATGAATGAATTGGAATTGGAAGGCAATTTTAGATGTGTTGGATGAATTATTCCATTTAGGATGTTAATAAAAACAAATAACAAAGGCATGCATCTTGTGCAAAAGATTTTATAGGAAAGATTAATTTAGAGCATCTAGGTGTAAAATTGGCATTTTGACTCGAAATGATCTGATCAAAGTTAGCTGGCCCATAAATTGCATTGCCCCATTTAGGGATACCTTGGCCAAAATCGGCACTTGAATATGCCAATTTCAAATCATTTAGCATGTTTTAGTGTTTTTAGGCCAAATTGTGTATTTTAATTAGAAATTGGCCAAAATCCTAGTTGGAGGTCATTGGTGGCTAGATTTAGGCGTCTATAGTTTGCCCTTGTTTGAGAAGGCATTACAAGCTATATAATAGTAATGTCTTCTCAAATTATGAGAAGGTCATGCATGAATACAACTACAATGATGACAAACTAACTGTATGATGCCCCCTTGAGAGAATGGTTGGCATAAGTAAGTCAACAAATGGTCCCTTAAAAAGAAAGAAGCTAAATGAGGGGACCAAAGAAAGGAAAGATGATGGGGTTAAAACATAATGATATTGAAAAAGTAGTAAAAATAATTGATAATTAAAGTGGGATGATGTATAATGGTTTACCTAAAGGTGATTATAAGCATTGTACATCGATAGTGGCAATGTAGTATGATAACACAATGATTTTCTTAAAGGTGGTTATAATCATTGAGAAGATGGAGCTGCCCCAGTTATGATAGATAAACAAGAGAATAACATACCTCAATATGGGCAAAAAAAGTAAAGTGGTGACAACATAATGATTTTCCCAAGGGTGGTTATAATCATTGAGGAATGTAGGTGGGATGGTGTGTAATGATTTTCCCATATGTGGTTATAATCATTAGACCCCAATTATGGAAAATATGATAAAATTGGTCGAGGATGATGATAACTTAACACAGAGGGTAATAATGAATTGGAATAACCTATTAGTAGGGAGATGCTCATTCCAACCAATAAAGATTGAAATTCTTTTGTGGTTAATTACTCTATTTGGGATATGATTAGGATTGGAATCAAGATGTCAGTGTTGAAGAGATGCTACCATTATTAAATAGACTTCTTGAAGTTGAGGTTTGTTATATCATGTGTCAATAGACATCATGGTATAACATCATGAGGACTTGGCCATAATGTACATGAGGACTGACTCCCATAATTCAATACTCAATAGAAAATAATGCACCAATGATAGAAACCATGATGATAATGAAAACATATGAATATGGATGGATTCAAGTATAAGTGTGGGCAAGGAATCACCCAATGAACACAAATAAATTGAATCAAGTAAATAGTGTTGAAAGTAAACAAATAGGTCGACAAACAAACAAAATAAGTAGAGACAAATGAACAAATAATGCAATAGAAATCTTATGAACATTGCCCCTAGAAAATAGGTGAAAACTTAACAAACAAACAAAATGGGGGAATAGAAGAAAAGCAAGGGGGTGGCCAAGCTGTCTCCATATGCACTAGGAAAGTGGATGCTACCTCATAGTTCCATGGATGTAATATCCAATAAAAATTTTTAGGCCAAATGTAGTTGTCTTAGGGACTAGAATAATGTGATAACTAAGGAAAATAAATAGAATGGATATGATAGAAGAAGAGGAATGGTCTTTCAAAATGGAAAGTGCATGATAGAAAAGGACAAAAAGGATGGGGAAACTAAGTGATAAGTGGTTTGCTTGAAACTTAGTAAGGGTTCCCAGAATCCTTAAGGCAAAGAAGTGGTAAAATGTTTTTGGTTTTTTGTAATGATTTTACAAATATTTTTGGAATTTTTTAAAGTATTTCAACTCAATCAAGAATGATGAGACACCAAATGGTTCAAGGTCAAAAAATAGTTAGAGCATTTAAACTTAGGTTGTTCATAAATGGTGAGAGAATTCAAACTTAGGTTGCTCATAAAATGGTGAGAGCATTTAAACTTATGTTGCTCATAAAATAGAGAGAGCATAGATTAGGTTGCTTATAAATTGCTAAGAGTATGGCTAGAAAGGGTGACTGAGCTAACCTCAACAAGTATTGAGTACTACCTACATAGTCCTAGAGTAGGACCTCAAGTCACTGTAGTTCTACCTTATAGTAGAGGAATTTGACTAGTGTAGCAATTAATTCAAACAAAATATGCATAGTTAGTAAAAAAGGCATAGTGTGGCATAGGAAATGGCAAGTTGGTATGTCAAGGCTTAATAAACAAATGTTGCCCCTAGTTTTCCCATAGGTAGTTATAACTAGGACATAATTATATAGATCAATGGTACTAATTTTCCCAAAGGTGGCTATAATTAGTATTAAGACTGGTGATAAGAAAGGAATAACAAATGAAGGATGCAAATACTAAAATTTTTGTCACACTAATCCAAAATATGATCTTTGTTTCAAGTACTTAAACTGACTGATGAAACTAATCAAATTTCTTGATGCTAAAAATGCATAACAAATGGCAAAAACTAAGCTCAAATGGGCTAGGCATTATAACACACTAGGTTGATAGGTTATAAATGTAAAGTGGATATGGCTAAGAGGGTGGATATGAATGATATTTATACAAAGAATAATAGTGATAAAATGGCATAACTGAAATGGTCCTTATACATAATACACCTTAGTGTTTAAGCATATTACCACTTGAGATGAATAATATTCATCAGATCAAGAAGTTCATCTCCATCTGGTGTGGCAAGCCTGTATGCTCCTGATCCATAATTTTTAGTAATGATGAAAGTACCTATCTAGTTTGGTTTGAATTTTCCTTTATGCTTCTTCTCAGTCATGTTATTATTTTGGTTTTCAATAAGAACAAGATCACCAAGTTTAAATTTTTGATACTTAACATGCTAATTATAGTGGCCTTTGAGTTGGTTTTGATATGCCTAAATATTATAGAGTGTAACTATGCATTTTTCATCAAGTAGGTCTAGCTCTTATAGGCGAGCTACTCAATAGTCATGATCATCTAAGACATGCTTGAAAGAGATGCACAGTGAAGGTAATTTAAACTCAATGGGAATGATGGCTTCAATACCATAAAAAAGTGAGTATGGAATGGCTCCTGTGGGGGTATGATGATTGGTATGATATGCCCAAAGGGTAGAGAATATCTATAGTGCCAATCATGACTAGCATCATTAGCAATGTTTTTGAGAATATTGACAATGGTTTTATTTGATGCTTTGGCCTAGCCATTACCTTGAGGGAATATGCTGTAGAAAAATATTGTGTGATGTTATATTCAGTACATAACTAGTCTACATCCTTAATCTTGAATGATCCTCCATTATCAGATATAATGTTAGGGGAGATACCATAGTGGCAAATGAGATGATTGAAGATGACTTTGGAAATTTGCTTTCTAGTCACATGAGGGTTATAGCTTTAACCCACTTATTCACATACTTAGTGGTGATAAGGATGTGTTTATGGCCATCAAATGAAGTGGGATTGATCTTATCAATGAGGTTAAGTCCCCATGTGGAAAATGGCCATGGTGTCAACATTAGTTTTAGAGTTTGGGTTGGGGAATGAATTTGATTAGCATGCCATTGACATTTGTCACACTTATTTACATATGTAGCTGCATTTACATCCATTATGGGCCAATAATAACTGGTACACAAGAGATTTTTGTATAGTAATACCTCACTAGAATGAGCTTCACATACCCCTTCGTGAACTTCTTTTAACGTTAGTGTAGGCTCTATCAAAGTTAAATAATGAAGTAGAGTACCATCAAAACTATGGTAGTAAAGGGTGGATCCTAGTAGAGTATAACAATTGGAATGATGGATAAAGGCTTTGGTTTGTTTTTTAGTTAAGTTAGGTGATATAATTTGGTCATATAAGTAGTTATAAAAATATGAGCACTGGATAGAATTAGGACCAACAATATCATAAATAATTGTAACAATTAAAGGTTCATGAGATGATATTGTTAAATTATCAATAAGGAACTAATAATCTCTAGCTTTATCTATTTACCAAATCAAAGAGCCAATAGTAGCCATAACATCTACATTTCTATTACTAGCCCTTGGTATGTGCTCAAATTGAATGTTGGTAATTTATTGCTTAAGAGTGTCAATCATGGCTTCATATGGAACTATTTTATCATCTTTGGTTTAAAAATGATTGATGATTAACTAATAATCACCATAAACTTAGATATGAGATATGTTCCAATGTACTACCTATTGAAGTCCTACAACAAGTTCTTCATACTTGGCCATGTTGTTTGTATAAGGAAAGATAATTCTAAATGATTTATGGATTAGATCCCCCTGTGGTGTAATAAAAAATAGGCCTGCCCCTAATCCAAGTTCAGTAAATGAATCATAAAATATAGCTTATAGGGTTGCTCTTCAAGGGGTGTGTCAATGATGGTCATTATGGATTCATAAAGAAATTGAAATGTGAGTGGATTTGTATTTGTAAGGGGTGTTTCAGTAAGTTGATCTATAAGAACTTATCCCTTGATTGCCTTCTCATTGACATACTCTATGTCAAACTCACTAAGAAGCATGATCCATTTGACCATTATACCTTGTAAAGCTATTTTAGATAGTAAATACTTGAGTAGATCTACTTTTTAAATGACCATGGTCTTATTATTCAACATGTAATGGTGTAGTTTCTGAGTTGTGAAGACCATGGCCAGATAATCTTTTTCAATAGGTGCATAGTTATGTTCATATGTGACCAAGGTACAACTTAGGTAGTATACGACATGACCTTTTCCATTGTCATCATGTTGAGCTAAGAGTGTCCCTAGAGCATTGTTAGTAGTTGAGAGGTATAACAAGAATGGATTTCTCAGCATAAGAGGTAATAAAATAAGTGGATTAACAAGATATTATTTGATTTGTTAAAAATATATTTGGTAGTGATCATCCTAGTGAAATGAAAAACATTTCTTTAAAATATGTGTAAATGGATGACACTTGTCTACTAATTGAGAGATGAAGCATTGGATTGATTCGATCTTACCCTACAAACTATGAAGTTTCTTTAAATTGGTTGGTGGTGGCATCTCAATTATAATATAGACTTTAGCTAGATCAAATTAAATACCTCTATGAGACATGATGAAGTCAAGTAATTTACTTGAGGTTATGCCAAACACATATTTATTTATATTGATTCTAACTTTATACTCATATAATATTTCAAATATCCTATGCATCACTACTAGATGGTCAGCCCTAGTTTTGGATTTTCCTAATATGTCATTGACATAATCATCAACAATATCATGCATCATATCATGGAATATGATAGTCATGGCCCTTTGATATGTAGCTCCAACATTATTAAATCCAAATGGCATTACCTAATAACAAAATGTTCCTTATGGAGTGGTGAATGATATTTTATGTTGGTCTTCTAGTGTTATTCTAATTTGGTTGTATCTTGAAAATCCATCCATGAGTGAAAGAATTTCATAACCTACTATGGATTAGATGATCATTTCAATATTAGGTAATGAAAAATCATCTTTAGGATAAGCTTTGTTGATGTCTCAAAAATTAGTACAGATTCTAATCCCTTCAAGCTTTTTATTAATAGGTACCACATTAGAGATCAATTTTGAGTAGTCAATGGATCATATACATCCTACTTCTAAGAGTTTTTTCAAATCTTTCTTTACCAATATAACAATGTGAGGATGTATCTTACGTAGCTTTTATTTTACCAGTTTGGCATTAGGATTGACTACAAGGTGGTGCAAAACCAACGCAGGGTCCAAACCTAGCATGTTAGAATAGGCCCATACAAAGATATATAAAAATTATCTCAATAGAGATATAAAGAATTTACATTCCTCCTCAGTGAGGGATGCACCTAATTTTATCCATTTTGGGTCTGATGGATTCTTGATGTTTATGTCTATTGTATCTTTAACTAGAAGGGTTGAACCATTTTGTAGGATAGTAGGCAATGATTTGAACTATTAAACTATGTTAGGGTCCTCTATTAGTACTTTTTCTTCAACTTCTCCTAGGCATGATGAATCTAAGTCCCCTAATGGGAGATCTAGCCATGTGATAAATATAGTCAAAAATTCTTGAAGAATTTGATCAAATACTTGTTGTTGTGCAAAAATAAACTTGGATCAATAGGCAAGTTCATTATTGGTGGTTTCCTAGTCTAAATTTGAAGAAGAATGAAAATACCCATCTAATGGCACCTAAAATAGGTTTTCACCACTATACTGGCCTTTACCTTTACTTTTTCGCTAGTCAAAAAGTGCCTCAAAGAGGTTTTCACTTTGGGACCTCAATATTTTAATTATTTATTTATGGCTAAGGGCTTTCACCCATTCTACAAAAAGGATTCAGGATCCAATGTAATTGAGAATCCTAAATTGTGATATCCTAATGAAACATTGTCTTTAAGGCCTAAGAAGTCATGAATGCCTCATCATTATGGAACTCATCAATTGGTAGATTGGATTCTTGTTGGTCCTAATCTATCAATTGGGATAATATAATGGTAATGGGCTATGATGAATGATTAGGGTAAGGGTACCAATGGCATTGGTATCAAATAGGTTAGTCTTAGCTAGGTCATCAAAGGTGAGGCTATGATCAAACTCTACTCACTATCGACATCATCCTCACTAGGCATTGGTGATGGAATCTGAATAAGATATGTGGGGTCACCCCCAAGTGGTTTAAATCCAATCCCATGAGGTTTTTCATACTTAGTCATGGAAATTGGCTCGATGGTTCCTTGTTGATTTGGTTTGAGGCCTCTTATTTCATAATTTTGATGCTCCATGATCCTATTAGGAATATGATACTTTGCCCTTTTATAATAATCAGCTTGGTCATCATTATATAACCATGATTTTTCCCCTTTAAGAGGGTTAGGTTTTAGGCCATATGCTGGTATAAATGTGATAATTCCCTTATCTTTGTTATTTCATTGCCAATGCATATGTGGGGTGACTTTAGGTCACCCAAAGGTTTTTGGATTCTGAGGAAGATTGGCAATATGAAATGTATCATGGGTCACATACTCTCTTGGTCCATTATCTAAAATGGTGAAATGATTAGAAGCTTCAAGAGGTCGTAGTGGGATAGGGAATCCAAGGTATTAATATATATGTAATTATCTAGTAAAGCATCAATAAGTATGGCCTTTCCTTTATGCTATTTGGAACTTGGATTCATGTTGTACTAATAATTGTAGCTTTGAAATTCAGCCTCAAGATGTTTGTAGTGTTCATATGGGTGTAAATATCTTAGATTATTCACTTCCATCCCTAAGTTGGAAAAATTGATACATTGGTACAAAATTGATGGAACTACATGAATCTCATGTAACCAAAGCCTGCCTAGAAGCATATTATATGATAACTCAAGATCAAGCACATGGAAAAGTGTATCATGGGTTAAAGGCCCAATGATAATGGGTAAAATAATGGTGCCTTGTGATTCTCTTTCCTAATTATCATAGACTTTGATGGTTATTATTTTTCACTGGAGATATACCATTATGTACCCATGAAGCCTGATGAGCTTTAGAGACACTATGTTCAGGCCTGATCCATTGTTTATAAGGACATATTTCACTTTATGCCACTTTATATAAACTTATATGTATAATGGGTTATTATGGAGTGGGCCAAGGGAAGACATATCACTTTGGTTGAATGTGACTTGTTGGGTTGGAGCTAGGTGTCCAACCAAAACTTGGAATTTATCGGGGGATATGTCATGAGAAATAATGGATTGGGTTAAGAACTCATTCAAGATGTTATTGAGTATTGTTGACATTCAAAACAAATATAAAATATAAATTTGTACTGGTGTCTTCTATAGTTTTTCTACAATATCAAACTTCTTATCTTGGTCAGTATTGAATGGTTTATCCTGAGGCTAAATGGTTGGTTGGATGATAGGAAAAGTGGTGGATGGTTATGGGATTAGGATAATAATATCTAACCTCTAAGTTGTGCTTACATAATCAAGATTAAATACTAGACCATTATTGATAACAAATGTTGGGGATGGTGTGGGACTAGATAGGATAAGTCTCATTTGCCAGTGCACTTATATGTGGTCACGTGGCAAGGGTGAGTTGTTAGTATAAGGGCCAAAGGTGGGAGTCCTAATTTTATAGTTTGCCTGTATGTAGTCCCAAGTCAAAGAAGGATCATCTATGTAATTTGGTTGATTATCATTATTTAGCAATGGTCTAGATTGATTAACATTTGGTCTAGGATTCATGGAGACGGTGTTAATTCTACCCCTTACAATATAGCCTGCAACCCTATTGTAGTCATGTGTAACTACATGGTAGGTTTGTTAGTTGTTACCATTCTGACCTTGGTTTTGTCCATTGTTTTGTATTTGTGGGTTTTGCTATTTATTTTATTAATTCTACTAGTTCTATTGGTTCAACCTTTGATTTTGATACTATTGATTTTGTTGTTGCACTGGCTAGTATTGTTGCTATTATTGTTGATTATTATGTCAAGGAAAGGGGTTTTGATAAATCCTAAGAGTTTTATTGGAAGTGGAAGAACCATTATCTAATGTTATCTCCCCATTATCCAACATATTCTCAATCAAATACTTAATTTGAAAACATCTTTGTAGATTATGCCCATTAACCTGATGATATTCATAGAATTCATTTTCATGGTACTAATCAGGATATAGAATGCCTTGTAGATAATGATTTGGTATAGGCCAACTAATCAGATTAATGGTGGTAATTTTATGAAATATAGATTCAATAATCTCTCCAAGGTCACTAAAGACATGACATGTAGGCATGATTCTCCTAGGAAGAGGGGTTTATAAATATAAAATATATTATATTTTTTGTACAGGTCTTAGTTGTGATTGTGGCATTGGTTAGAGAGGTTATTGGGTAGGAGTTAGCTAAAAATGTGGTGAAGATGATGTTTTCACCATTTAGACATGACATGACTTAGTTACACCATTTTCCACAACATTCCTATTGTAGTTAAATTTCTTTGGTATTTCTTGGTTATTGGTCTATACTAGTTGTGATGTTAGTGCTTACATTGGATGTTGGTTTTGACCATTTCCTTGATTGGTACCTAGATTTTGATTGGTTAAATTAAGATTGATGATCCCTTTATTAATAATATCTCACTCAATTAGTAAGCCTTTGTCGATGATTTCCTTGAAAGTATGTGCACATTGTAGCTCCAGATGATATGCTATCTCACGATGCAATTTTTTTTTAAACATAATGGCTAATTATTTATTTGGTAAACTATGGGTGAAATGGCTTGTAATGGCTCTCCATCATTGTAGATAAATTGCAAAACTCTCACCAACTTTTTGTTTTGCTTATGTTAAATCCACTACTGAAATCTCATGTTCAAGATTATAGGAAAAGTGTTGTACAAACTTATCAAAAAGATCATCAAAATCCATTACTAAATTTTTGGGAAACTTTAAAAACCACTCCAAGGCTTGTCTAGCTAAGCTCCTTGGAAACAACAAAAAAAGGTATATATCACTATATGCTACCAGTTGACATGCGATAAAGAACTCAGTTAAATGGGCCTGAGGGTCACCTTTGTATTTGTCAATTTTTGGTGGTTTGTATCTTAGAGGAAATGGTATCTATAAATACTCCATGTTTAATGGATAAGAACACATGTCATCCAATTTGAAATTTTTAGTCTATTTTCCAGCTTAAATGGCAACAATTGCATCCTTCATCTATTGAAATTCTTAGGATAAAAGCCTAGAAGGAACATTGGTTTAAGGGAGAGTATTAGTTTAGATAAATGGTTGGGAGGTCACAAGTGGGACACTTTGACTAGGGTATGATGGAGATATTTGTTTGGGTATATTGGTTTGGTTGGGAAATAGAATAGGAATATGCATATGTGGATTATAATGTACTTGGAATTGTAAATTTGGTAGCACAATATTCTAGTTTAGGTTGGAAATGAAGGTTTGACTAGGAGGATTTTTTAGTTGGGATAGAGGGATATAACTATACTATGCCTATTTTAGTTGAAAAGGGATATGTTACCGACTAATCTAACCTTGCTATTGAGTGCCAACTTATAAACCAAGACCCTGTATCTGAATTTATGTCATATTTTAAACCAATAGTTGCCTAGTAGGTACTTGAGAAACATGGGAGCCTACTTATTTTATGAATCTTTGTGGGGAAGTGAAATAAAGTTATGGATTGAACATCTGTCATTGAACAATATTTGCATGTTGTTGACTAGTCATTATTTGGTTTTGGATTGGCATATTAGTCTATGACTAAAGAGGTATGTTTTTCATTACCTAGTGAGGTAGAACATTAGTTGCCCTTGATTGAGGAGGTAATGTATTTGTCCTCTATTTCATTGGTACATTATATTGTACCTACTATTTTGGAATACTACTCATCATTTGTTGAAGAGGAGTAGGGTTCATCACATTTAGTTTTTGAGGTGCAATATTGGTTGTTGGTTGACTACCTAATCTTGTTGGTTACACACTTGAGGATGTAGCTAGTTGAGGTTGGGATGAAGAAACTTCTAATCCATGGTATGATGTTCTAATCATTGTATTAACTATAGGCACATGTTTTTTAATAGATAATTATGTGTTAGTACCACTTTAATTGGGATTGGACATTGTTTGCACATTATCCACTATATTTGGCTCATTATTTTATGTAGAAGTAGAAGAAACTTCTTTAATAATGGGCATACGTATCAAGTTTTCTATCGAAGTGTTTTGCATGAATGGGTTTGAACTATGATTCTCTTGACTAGTTAACTCTATCAAAACTTCTATTGAAGGAATTAGGTCAATAAGAGGCTTACTCACCATGTTCATCTGATTAAAATTGCATTCTAGATTCAGGTAGGTTTGATATGCTATATACATTTGGTTAAAGTGGTCTTTCATGATGTTTTTTCCCCTATTAGGTAGATCATGTCTTGATATGTTGTTTGGACTAAAGATAAAGGATTTTTAGAAGAAGCTTGTTGATCATAATTTATGTTATGGGGCACTCTTACTAGGTTTGGTAAATTTTCATGGGGGAAGTTTATTGGAAACTTGGCCCCTACCTCTATGGATCTAACCAAAATATCATCTTTTTCTCTAAAAAATGTCTCTCAAACAAAAATGGATCATACATGGAAGCTTTATTAATAGGATATGACTATTAAAGAACTGGCTCATCTATTGTGGGTATTATAGCAAGGTATTGTGTGGTTTGTTCTTGGTATTATTCTAAATAAGGTGGTGTGTCAACCAAATATTTATCCAAGGGATCTTGGATTTGTGCCCCTAATTGAGTATTATAAGAGGGATAAGAATCCATCTCATAGGGAATATTATCTGCATAGGGGTCTTGCACTATTTCTTCCTACGCAATCAAATTACTAATACATGGATTGTACATGAGTCCACTACGAGTGTAAGAATACATGTTGGGATCCATAGTCAATGCCTTTGTGATTAAAAGGTCAAATAATTCCACAAATTCTAAAAAGGACAATGTCTAAAATGGATGATGTTCAAACTTGGTCTAGATTCATCATAAGGATCAAAAAGGTTTATGCAAAGATTTGTGAGGAAACAAGATAATGTTGAATGTATAATGTATCATTTTTCACACAAATATGAGTAAATAAATAGGCCAAAAATCAAAATTCCAAAATCTAAGTTCAAAGTGTTTCAAATCAATATATCAAAGAAATTAAAATTTGCTAGGTCTTTTGGCCAAATGCGACGTCAAAAGCTAGGCTCAAACAAGGCATGTGATAGGACTCTTGGCCAAATGGCATCAAAATATAGACTTTGAAATAGATGAAAGTTTTAATCTAATGAATTTTAAACACTTTTAATAAACACTAGGAATTTGATTCTTAGACATGAACTCGATCAACTAGGTATAAGGTTATGAAACAAAGGGCACTTTAGAGATAGTTTATTTTCTCATAAATAGTGGTATAAAACTTGGTTCTTATGACAAATAAGCTAGACAAAATTGAATAGTATAACTATGCTATACAAAGGATCATAAAAGTACACTAGAATTAGTCTAAAAATGTAAGAACAAATTTGAACTCTATACAAGAGGGTCTATGAAACAATATTTGATATTTTTTGGGCAACGTAATGATGCTACACTACCCAAAGGGTGTGGCTAAATGTTTTTTTCAAAAAATATCCAAGGCAAAGATAATTTCCCACAATTTTGATAGCATAACACTTCTTTTCTTGACTCAAAATGTTATGGTGCATACACTCAAAGTGCAAGTGTTTAGCACAAAATGGCTTAAGTCTATCAAGTGGTGATAATGATCTTGAGTCTAAAATGACCTTTAACCCAAATGGGAAATTGAACCTAAGTTCCCTCAAGTTTAGTGTAAATGGTGAAAACACTTAACACATCAACCTTATGAACTTATAAAGGTGCAATTTTAAATTTAGATTATAAATGAAAGACTTAAACAACTTTGGCAAAGGTTTAGACTCAATTAGGTAGCATAACTATGCCAAAGTGGATGATATAAATCCCAAGTTTTTGATGGACTTTTGAATAAGTCAAATTGATGATTTCATGTGGGTAGAATAGTGCATCCTTGTTTAAAGGAAAATGGGGACCATGTGTTTTGTTTTGTATCATTTATTTACACCAAGTTTGAATCCAAATAAGACTTTAATCTAGGACAAAACTCAATTGATTAATCACTCTTAGACTCTAAACTGACAAGGTTGCTTAGTATTGTTAGAATTCATCTATATACATATTTTGAGAGGATTTTAAGTGTTCATCCAAAAGTAAATGCACATTATATAGTAGGGTTTTTATACCCTACTTCTCTCAAATGACATTATTATGACATGGAACTTAACGCACACCTTGCACCAACAATACTTCTGTGGAAAGTGAGGTTTTGTCTAAGATATATAAGTTTCCAAATGTTCTAGGGGAATCAATTTCACAATGACTTTCATGCCAAAAAATTCAAAATAAAAACATGTATTTTGGGTCTATATCACTTGGCTTATTATAAAAAGGTCTAGTCTTTTTTATAACCACTACATCCTATTATTCGCTCAGTGTAGTGTGATGTTCAAAGTGCCACTGCATCCCGTGTGTAACTCCAAGTAGGATCCAAATGAAGTCAATGTTGGGAGGTGAAACCCTGGGTCAAAGTTTCCCTAAATAACTTGTGGGAGGTGATGAAGTCCCCCTCACAAGCCAAACTTGCATAAAAATAAAGAAAGCATGAAATAGAAAGACTTTAGGGTCATTTTCAAGGTTACCCAAACTTTGATGAGTTTTTGGGGAGTGCTTTAGATGAATTTATTTATAAGCCTTAGACTAGGCTATTTTTAATAGGAATTGCACTTTTGATTCCAAGGGTTCCATAAAGGGGAGAAATAGAAGAGCATACATACAATAACCCTCTTTTTTCCAAAAAAAAATCTAATTTAAAAAACTAAGTGAATACAAAAAGATTGGAAAGGTGAGTTCATTTTTAAGCCCAAATTTAAAAAATGAGGTGGTGTTCATTTGACCCCTTGGTCTTAGTTGTAACTTTGAAAACTAATACTAAAAATACTTATTTAAGCACCTTATATGTTACTTTAAGCACCAAAATAATGTTCCTAATTCATTTTTAAGCATGCAAAAGGTGATCTAAACATGTTTTTAACAAAATGTCAAGCTTGGTCCTGCAACAAAAATGTTAGAATGTCTTTTAGTCTTGAATCTATTTTGAGTTTGAAACAATGAACTTTAAAAAAAGATCTCTCAGATTTGTGTTTTAAGAAAAACATAGTGATCGATTGTCGGTTATATAACCGATGATGGTTACACTTACTAACTAATGATAGTTATATAACCAACATTGGTTATACCAATAATGACTGATGAAGGCTATGACAATCGATGATGGTTTTACTAATTGATGTTGGTTACTGTGTAAACTTGTGACAAAGAAAAATGGAAAAATAAAGTTAGAAAATCAATTTTAAAGAGTTTTAATGATCCAAATGAAGATTTTAAAGTTGCATAATTATATTTTTCATGTGTGGGATGCATTTAGTCCCATCAGGCATGCCATATGTGAACTATTAATTTGACTAAGAAGAGGAGATCAGTATGGTGTTAGTGACAAAATGCATAAATTTTTTGACAAAGAATAAACTAAGATAATACCTTCATGCCTAGTTACTAGGGTGAGATTAGTAAAAAAAATAAATGACAAACATAACTAAAAAGTAAGGAAAGACACAAACATTCCTTCACCTTTCGTGGATTATTCAAATTCCTTTGTAGTAATGCCTTGCTCCATTTTGTGCTCATGAAGTCCTTAGTAATGGAACGCTTGGTTACCTCCATCTCTCCTTGGAACCTCTGGCTTTGGATTGGATTGGCTTGGAATAAAATTGGCATGGTAACACTAGTTTTCATGAAGCTTTTAGAACCAATCTTGCATTATAATTTTGCATAAATTAAGCTTAGAAATGATGTTCATGGCCTCTCTATTTATATATTTTTGAGAATGTCTAGAATACACCTGAATCATCCATCCTAAGATTGAGATGTGTGGTTGAGGATTAATTAAATTTTTAGAATTAAGTTTATAATTATCCTCATCATGACATTGGAATCAGGGACAATTAAGAGGCATGGAGGGCATGAATCCTGATATTTGTGGCATTTATGGCCTAGGGATGCCTTCCCAAGAAATGAGGTCACCTGATGATGTAGATATTCAATATTCATTTCTAAAAAAAAGTATTCAACAAGTTTCCATGGAATTATTGATTATGACTTGACTTAGATTACTTATCTCTTAATCATGATTAAGCACTTTATACACAAATTACCCAAATTAATCAGAATGCATTGTTATTATTCCAAACTTTAACTGGATTGGAATTAGAAGGCAATGTTAGATGCATTGGATGCATTATTCCATTTAGGATGTTATTGAAAACAAATAAAAAATTCATGCATCTTGTGTAAAATATTTTATAGGAAAGAGCAATTCAAAGTACCTAGGTGCAAAATTGGCATTTTGACTTAGAATGATCTGATCAAAGTTAGGTATCCCATAGATTGCATAGCCCCATTTAGGGATACCTTGGCCAAAATTAGCACTTGAATATGTAATTTTCACATCATTTAGTGTGTTTTAATAATTTTAGGCCAAATTGTGTGTTTTAATTGGAAATTGGCAAAAAGCCTAGTTGGAGGTCATTGGTGGTCTAGATTTAGGTGTCTACAACAACTCTATGAACCAAGCCTAAGAGTCTAAGTGAATCTAAAACCCTATCTCAAACTTGATGGAGAAGATAATATAGAATGGAGCATCCAAATGGGTTAATGTGACCATGAAACCAACTTATATTTGTAGATAACTCTCCAAGGACCTACCACATGTGACTGAGTTGTACCCTACTTGTATAAATGGTGTATAATAGGGATTTATTTAATAGATTTATGTGTTTTTTAGGTGTGGATAAGTTTCAAAGGATGAAACCACATTTAGGAAAAATATTAGGACTTGTTCTAGGTCTCCATGTCAATATATTGATCTATCTAGTCTCCTAAGTGTGTATGATATCTTCTTCATCTCAACCAATCTTGTGGGTAGGTAGTGAACACTTAGTGAAAATGGTGAAACTCTAATTAGGAAGCGTTTTGAGGCTTGATATATGAACTTGATGACTTTGAAAATCTTTATATGTGTCATTCCTCCTTTTTTATGGATCTGATTATAGATTTGGAAGGATTTTGAATGCCAATTGTGAGAGGTGCATGATAATGAGTCATTTATAACTTTTAGAGATGACTTGCTCATAAATAGAAGAATTTGGATGATTATGGACCATTAAAATGCATGTAATGGATTATTATTAACCCTACCCCTTAGATCAATCATCATACCTAACCTTATTTAGTGATGATGTAGTTTTGTGAAGGTAAATCATGAGGGTAGTTTCATGTGCAAGCAAAAGAACATCTACACCACATATGGAGAAGTTTGATGATTTGAGAAACATTTGTTCATATTTTCCTTATAGGAAATATATAATTCCTTATTTTATTACTATTATAACTCCTTATCCTTTCTTGACAAGTGTTTTAGTGACTCTTGAACTTCCCCTTCTCTATCTCCTCTCACAATTGCTATATATTCTAGCCTTTTTGGCTATTGTAGGGATATTTCCACTTAAGTATGGTGAATCCCTACTCAATTTTTTCCTTTGAATAATAAATAATGTTTTTTTACCTCATTCATGACTTCATGAAGTGCATGCTATAGTTATTGGTCTTGTACAAGTGTATTTTGCTAACCTTGACATGTTATCCTTCATAATGCCTTATGTAGTTAAAGGCTCTCTTTTTTAGGTCATCAAGAAGTGTCTAATGTGGATTTTAGGTATAGTGAATATCTCATTCATTAGTGTTTCTATAAGACCTATTATATATGTCCTTTTAGCCTAATCTCTCTTCAAGACCCCATTCTTGAAACATTGATGTAGAAGAGGAGTGTTTAATTAGATGAAGTGTATGTGTAAGCTTATCCTTGGTTCCAAGTACATTGTAAGTGGTGTGAGTAGACCATATATTTGGTGTATCACCTCCCTTATATTATATTTTTTTAGTTATCCTTCTCCCTTTTCACCCTTAAAAGTTAGTAGTAAGTTTGATTTATAGTGGTACATCAAGGGAACTAGCCCTAATCTAGAGATCCACCTCAAATTTGGGTCACCCACAACCCTAAGGTGGTTCCATTATGCCACTTCAATAATGAGAGACTTGTCATCTCCTCAAGGGGTAAAATTTCAAGTGATAATAATTTTTGGCATGCCCAATGGGACTCAAAAGTCTATTCCCTTAAGGAGTTTTGGTGTTTTCGTCAAGATACTAGCCTTTGGAGGTAATTTCACTAAGCACCAATGGTGACTCTAAGCATAAATATATTGGTCAAGTAGTCTAGGTACTCTAGAGGTTGTTTTTATTCTATGGTATTCTCATGAATGAGTCATGGATTATTTTGATGTTAATTTTGTTTTAACACAAGTTGTTGAGACATTTCCAACTTTGCCTATCCCATATCAATATGAAAAAGTTTTTGTCATCTTTTCAAACTCAATATGACCATATTTAGCCCTAATATGATTTGAATTAATCATATAAGGACTATATTCTAGAAAAAGTCAATCCATTAATTTTTTAAAGAAAACTATCATTGGCTATAAGGATTATATTCTAGACCTTGCTACTAGAAATGGTTGTGGTCAAGTCATCCCTAGTGATTGTGTCAAGAGTGTGAGGGATGCTTTAGATAAAGTCAAGGGAGAATGGATGCCATTGAGAGAGCTAATTGGCAAGGTCTTACAAGTGAAATTATTGATGTTTGTGGTCTAATTTTACACATAGAAGAGAGGTTGAAAACTCATGAACTAGCTTATTCTTGGCAGCTCCAATACACCCCACATCAACCTTCAAGTGTGTCAACTATACCCATTCAAAATGCTAATGCAATCATGCTTAAAAATAACCCAAGTCCTTTGTGCATTACCTAAAGTTTCCCTTCTTATAATTACATTAAATAGAGAATCCAAAGGAAGGAGGAAACCATTGTTGAGGAAGTTGATCCATCTCATAACCTAATGGAGAAGATTTTCAGAGAAGAAAGTTGATGATGGAGGCCCATCTTAACAAGGAGATTGAGTTAGCAAAACAACATTTGACATAAACCATCATGGTAGTAGAAAATTAGGTCCTAAGATTACTTTCCTAAGTGGGAGACAATATGCTAAGCCCAAGGAAACCCCAAGTTTACTAATCCTATCATTTACCCCTCCACTTGTATCTAAGCCTCATGAAAAACTATCTAAGCCTAACTTCCCAAGATGGAAAGAGTTAGTGGTAGATTACGGAAAGAAGGGAAAATAATGTTTAAGTGGAGAAGTTATAATTGAAGATAAATCTAAACCTATTCAACTCCCTCCCATCCTTTCTTAAGAAGCTTTTTTACCTTCATCTCAACTTCCTTCTTTTACTTCCTTTCCTAATGAAGATCTTATTTCCCCCCAAGAGAAGCTTTTTCAAGAAAACCTTGCAAAAAGAGTTGAGGATTTAGAACTCAAAATGTAGGATATATCATCTATATAAGATAATATTGAAGATAATTAATCTATTGAACCCATATTTACACCTCCTCCAACTGATCTATTCTACCCTTCTAATAGTGAGGAATACATTATTCCTTAGAAGCCTTCTTGGGCTGAAATTCCTAGTTTTGAGATGTCTGAGTATGGT
This sequence comes from Torreya grandis, assembly GCA_037957365.1. NCBI lineage: Eukaryota > Viridiplantae > Streptophyta > Pinopsida > Cupressales > Taxaceae > Torreya > Torreya grandis. The sequence continues at coordinate 2,028,578 of JARHVA010002061.1, forward strand.
CACCACTAAGAGAGAGAAGGATATGGATATTTTAGATTGGATTTATGATGAGGAAGAGCTAACTCCTTATTAATAAACATCATATTGTGATGATGGGGAAGATGACCTTACTTTTAATGAAGAGGAAGTCTTGGAAAAGATCTTTTGGATTCCAAAGAAGAAGAAGAGGTTTCTTTTATTGTTCAGTTTCATGATGCTAATAAAAAAGAAGATGATGACTTTTGGAAAAGATTTGAATATATTTAAAATGAATTTGAATGTTTCATGGGGCCTACAATTCCTTTGGAGTTGACTACAAGACATGGTAAGTAAGATGATGTGTTTCAAGAAGAAGACAGGTGGCACACATATATGCAAATGTTCAAGGAATATGAAGATAGTGAGAAGCAAAGACTCCTAATAACACAAACCCAATATATTGAATAGCAAGTGTGTGTTTAGAGGTATCATCATAAAGAGGCTCTAAACCATGATGGAGTTATCCATGATGACTATAAATATTTTGAACAAGGTTTGAAGATTAGACCTAGAACCACATGTGAAGATGTTCCTACAAACATAGAGGAGTATTTTGAACAAAAAACATTCCTATAATGCCATGATACAATAAGTTTTTAAGGTTTTGAAGAGGTTGTAACAAATGAGAAGTATAATAATATCCTTGAAGAAGGAATAGACTTTCAACAAGCTATTCCATTCATAGAAATGTAAATCTACCATGATGAGACAAAGGGACAAAAATATGAGGCATGTTTATAAGGTAAAGAAGAGTTCATTTACCTTAGATACTTGTTTGATATGACTCCATCAAAGGAAATTCCCAACCAAGGAATAAGAAAGAAGCATGAGTCATCTCATACTACATCCAAAATTAAGCATGCTTAGCATCCTCATTCATTTAATGAATAAAGAGATTCAAGGTAATTTCCTTTTGATCCAAGAAGGGAGGTATGTTTGGTTATATGTACATAATTAGTTTCCTTTCTTCTATGTCTTGTGTTCCCCAAGTTCTTAGTAGCACAAGTGTGCCTTTGATTTGTGTTTTTGCTTGGTCTTATTGTGTGTTGTCTTTCCTTTATGTGTTTTGAGGTCAAAAAACTATCTTGTTAGTTAATTCCAGGTCTTACCCTACTATTTTAGAGTGCATTTGACTCATTTTTCCCAATAGATTGGATAAGGCTACTAAAACTTAACATAGGCAAGCATGTTACCCCTAGGAATTTCCAAAAATGTTGACCAAATTTGAATTTTAGTCAAATTAGGTAAACCCCTACATATTGAAACTTTTTCAAAGGTTCCTATATGTCTAATTAGGTCTCATGTGTGTCTAAACATCTTACCTATCCCTACTCTAGCCTTGGTCTAAGCCTATCTTATTTTTAATTTTCTAGTAAACTAAAGTCAACTTTGGTCAAACATGGTCAAAGTCTCAAATTATTTTGAAAATGTCGTAATGTGGTTATTCAAATTTTATAAAGTTCTCCTAAGTCATAAAATTTCCCTTAATTATGTTTTATATGACAAAAGTGCCTTTTGTCACATTTTTGGCTCATTAAATGACTTGTACAGATTGGTTATGGAGGAAAATTTGTCACCAAGAAAGTTTTAAATGTGGATAATGTTAGAATATGTTAGTAAGTAGTCAAATGGTAGTCAAGAAGCATTTTCATGCATGAAAATAGGAAAAAATCCTCAGAATTAGCCCCTTAATGGTACTTGTATAGACTTGGGAAGTCCACCTTCAGATTAAAACATGGGAATAGTGTCTATTCATATCTTTCAAGTTTTTACCAAACTTGGTTTAGAAAAGGTTAGAAAATTTATTTTTTTCTTATGTTTTTTCTTTCTTGCCTTTGCAAGGCAAGGAGAGTCAACTTTGGATGCATAGTATAATTCATACATGTAGAGTTGGAGGAGTCATCTTCAAGTTTGAAAGGAGTCTGAGTTAGATTCAAATCCATGGCAACAGTTTTTAGTTTTATGGCTCCTCCTTTATAAACCATCACTAAGAGGCCATACAACTTTTTATGCTCATTTATTCATGAGGGGTCCCTGTTTGAACTAGTTTATGAATAGTTTGATTTGGTTTGATGAATTTGATGGTTTCATATGTGTCTCAAGGCCTCTCCCCAATTTTTATCATCATCTTATTGGTTTTGGAGGTTTAAGGAACTCAATAACCCTTTTCTAGGCTTGTTATGCTTGCAAACTGGTTCTTTTCATAAAGGATCTTACTATTTGAAAAAGGTTTTAAAAATTATTTTAGGGTGTCTTTAATGTTAACCATGATTTTGAAAGGTTTATCATAAGTGTGAATTAATTGTAGACCTATTTTTTGATTGTTATTACTTCCATCCTACAATTTCTGATTGAGTTTACAAGAATTCACCTATAGGTGGCACCACAAGGCTTTGAAGGTGTTTGTATAGAATGGTAAATCATGATAGCTTCCCATTTTCAAACCTTAGCATGTGAAGTCATCATAAAAAACATATACAAGATGTCTAGAAGGTAATTTTAAGGTGGAAACATGTTATAATGACAAAATTTTGAATTTTGAGAGACTTTCCCTAAAATGGTGAAATAAAGGTCTAGGAGGTTTCTATAGGCCTCTCACAACATGCTTATAAGATGCTTCAGGACATCAAAATTAGTGAATCTTCTTGTATTCAATATAGACAATAGATTTTTCAAAGGGTGAAGATCATAAAATGAAATGAATATAATGTTTGAGGGCCTCAAATATGCCCATAAACACACTAAATTATTTTAGTGTCACCCACAGGTTGAGCCTCAAAAAGGCTTCCTTCACCCTAAGTTGAAACTATAGTATCATCATCCTACCCAAATGATTATAATAAAGTAAGGGGAATATTTTAACCCAAAAAACCATCAAACAAGCTCAATAACTATGTTTATAACCCCATGTTTACTTTCCTTAGTCTATACACAGGCTACAAAACATGCATCTACAGGCAGGGTATTGAAGAAAATTGGTCTCAATTAAGGAAGGGCACAGTTGAAGTTCCCATCAAACAAAAAATTTGGGTACATGTGAATTTCACATTTTTTTACCTCCATAAGGTGTCAAGAAAGTCTTAAGGCATCATGATCACACCCTAGCAGACGATAAACACCTACAACATCGTCTAAATGAGAAAACTATCTCAGTCTCAGGCAGTAACCTTAGTTGGATGACAATTTGGAGATGTGTGGATCTGATAGGTGATATTAGCCCATGTGTTATAATATATAATCTCAATAGATTATAAATAGGTCCAAGGATATTCATAAACATCATAGATAAACTAAATAGAGGCAAATAGACACCTACAAAAAAGTATCTTAGTCATAGTCAAGGTTAAGACATGTTTAGTCTTGATTGGGAAAATGGGTAAAGGGAAGCACAAAGTTTGATATGGAAAAAAAGCCAAAAAAAAAATTCACAAATATAATATGATTTTTACACTATCATATAAATGGAAGCATGTATAAATTAGGGCTAATAATGCAAAAACATTATCAATGTTTCAACACCCTACATACAATGTGCCTAGGCAAGGTTTGTTTAAGAGATTGAAGAGGTTAAAGGTCCTGTAATTGGAGTTATGTGCTCAAATTATGTATATAAAATACTTTAGAGTTGGAGATTCCCCTTCAACACTTTATTTTGAGGATAAAATAGGTGAAGTATGCCCTATTTTATCTCAGATAGGGGGCACTTCCTTAGGTGCTCAGACCCTAAAACCTTTGGGAAATGAGATGAAACATGGACCAAAAGTAAAAAAGACCCTTCAAGATGATTGGAAAAGTTGAAAAACATATGAAATAACATGATGAACTATGGAAGAAGGTCTAAGGTCAGAGAGGGTACTCCATGCCATAAGAGTTACAAGTAGGGTAATTAGACAAGGTGTAAGCCTAATACCAAATGAGAAACCACTTCTAGTTATATAATATGAAAATAATTTTAATCATTTAGATCATGTACATGGTGTATTAATTAATTTTTTTAACCATTATAATTTTGGGGAATTCACTAGAGGGTCAGGTTGAGCCAAAGTTGCAAGTAAGGCTTATTAGACCTAGTCTAGGCCTAGTACCTAAAAGTAGTCCATCATCATTTTTAGACTAAATGGGCATTAAAACCATGTGATTGAACCCTAAATTTGTATAAAATTATATCAGAAAGCCATTTATTGGCTTAAATATATTTAGACCCTTTAGAATGCATGGAAGAGGCATGAATGGTGAACTTGGAATACTTATAGCTTTCATGAGACTATGCATGGGACTCCAAGGTGTTCAAAGATGATGGAGAGGGTCCCTAAGAATACTTTAGTGTCATTTAGATAGAGCTGAAATGTGTCAACTCTATGAACCAAGTCTAAGATTCCAAGTGACTCTAAAACCCTCACAAACCCTCTCTCAAACCTGATGGAGAAGATACTACAAATGGAGCATCTAAATGGGTTAAAGTGACCATGAAAATAACTTGAATCTATAGAGGACTCTCTAGGGACATACCACATGTGACTAAATTGTACCCTACTTATATGAATGGTGTATAATAGGGATTTCTTTGATATATTTATGTGTTTTTTAGGTGTGGAGAAGTTTCAAAGGATGAAACCACCTTTAGGAGAAATATTAGGACTTTTTCTAAGTCCCCATGTCCATATATTGAGCTACTAGTCTAATAAGTGTGTCTGCTATTTTCTTCATCTTAGCTAATCTAGTGGGCAGATAGTGAACACTTAGTGAAAATGGTGAAACTCCAATTAGGAAACCTTTTAAGGCTTGATTCATGAACCTAATGACTTGAAAACTCTTCACAAGTGTCATTATTGCTTATGCATGGATTATATTATAGAATTGGAAGAATTTTGAATGCCAAGTGTGAGAGGTACATGAGAATGAGTCATTTGTAACTATTGGAGATTATTACTCATAGATAGAATAATTTGTATGATTAGGGACCATTCTAATTCACGTAGGGGATTTTTAATAACCCCTCTCCCTCATATCAATCATCAAAACTCACCCTATTTAGTGATGAGGAATTTTTTTGAAGGCAAATCATGAGGGTAGTTTCATGTGCAAGCAAAAGAACATATACACCACATGGAGAAGTTTGATGATTAGGGAAAAAATTATTCATTTTTTCCTTTTATGACCTATCTCATGCCTAATTATATGAATAGTATAACTCCTTATCCTTTATTAACAAGTGTCTTAGTAGGAATCTCTCCACCTGAGTATGGTGAAGCCCTACTCAATTTTTGCCTTAAACTAATATAGAATACTATTTTACCTCATTCATGACTTCATGAAGTACATGTTATAGTTTTTTATCTTGTACAAGTTTATTTTTCTTACCTTGACATGTTATCCTTCCTAATGCCTTGTGTAGTTGAAGGCTCTCTTTTGTAGGTCAATAAGAAGTGTCTAATGTGGATTACATTTATAGTGAGTAGATCATTCATTAGTGTTTATAAAATAATTATTGTCTAATTCCTCTTAGCCTAAGCTCTCTTCAACACTCCATGCTTGAAACATTGATGTATAAGAGGAGTGTTCAATTAGATGAAGTGTATATATAGGCTTCTCCTTGGTTCCAAGTGCATTTTAAGTGGTGTCAATATACCATCTATTTGGTGTATCACCTCACTCCCTTCTTACCCCCAAAAGTTAGTAGTAGATTTTATCTATAGTGGTACATCAAGAGAACTAGCCCTAATTGAGAGATCCACCTCAAATTTGGGTCACCCATAGCCTTGAGGTGGTTCCATTGTACCACTTTAATGAGGAGAGACTTTTCATCTCCTTAAGGGTTACAAGTTAAAGTGACAATAGTAACTCAAGCACAACCATAGATAAATAAGAAATAAGAAGTAAACTAAGTGACCTTACTCCTATTGATATAATAATCAATCAAAAATCATATAAACTTAATTTAGTTAATTAAAAAAATAGTCAAGTCATAAGACACTTAAAAAATGATCCAATCCCTCTCATATATCTTTTCTAAAGGTTTTTACTAGCTCATGCCCTCCCTCTCTAGGCTCTCTTATTATTTCCTTTCTCTTCTTCCTATTGTTCCCAAGGTGACTAAAATTCTAAAAGACCCAAACCCCTTTCTTAGAGATATGTCCTCCTAAAATAGGCATTATATCCTCCTTAAAACCCAATCATAACATAAAATGTGTCTATTCTTTCCTCAGATAAACCAACCACTCATGTTGGTCATCCCATGCCTTCATAATGGGTAATATTTTATCATTTTTTAATGGCATATGACAGATCATATAGAGTTCTATGGTTGTTTCTAAGATCAACCCAATGATTCCCATTGGTTCAAAAAGTGGAAAATTAATGGATAGGTTTTCAATATATCATTATATAATATAGACATTGGTATACTTCATTTCATACATTAAATATGACAAGCAGAAAGGTGGTTCTATCAACCCAACAAAGATTATAACTAATGCGACATGCCAAGAATAAAGAAAGGGTAAAATGATATATAAGGCATTTAGTTAGGATTATCAAAGGTTCAAGACAATATTTGATTCAAAAATAGGATCACACATGATGTAATAGTTATTAAAATTTATGACAAAATTGAAAGATTAACAATAAAAATATAACAAACAATATATTAAATGAAACAATGTTACCTTGTAATGTAGATCAAATCATAAATTTGAGATAAGAGATTTTATAAGTGGACAAAACCATTTAATGGTAAAAAAATCATAATCTATTAATAAGATTTTAATAATAATCGATCTAAATACAATAGCATGTAAAATCTTAAGAGAAGAATGAACTAGACCAAAAGAGCATCAAGAATCCAAAAGCAAGACTTATAACAACAAGAATGAGTTATGAATTGAGAGTGTTTTCAAAAGTGTTGAAGAATAGAAGATGAGATATATTTATAAATAATTGAGAGAGAAAAAAACTTACAAGTACAATCTCCAACATGTGTGCCATGTGTCTCTAGTCCTCTTACAAGTGGGGAGGATGTGTGTGTCATGTGGAGGGAGAGGTGTTACATGAAAGTAATTTCAAAGCCAACATATGGAAAAGAGAGGTGAGTTATACCTCATAAATATAAGTTAAATTAATTTATAAATATACTAAATACATACACATAATTATAATTAAAATAATCTTAGAAATATATAGGAAGGACTCAAATTAAGATTAATTCTCCAACACTCCCCCTTAAGCTTAAATTTAGGTTTATAAAAGAAGAGAAAACCTTTTACAAATAAGGGAGTTGAGATTAAATAATAGTCCCCATAATAAAAAATTAATTTAAGAGAAATTATAATAAATTGACAGTAAAAATAAGAGAATGTACCACCAAACATTGTAAGGATGAAAATGTGATCACCAAGAATCTCTAAGAATCCTTTTCAGACAATGTGGTCCATATGAAATGGAACAAAGACCAAAAAGAATACATAATCATCCAAAAACCTAAAAAATAAGAAAGATAACATCAATATTTCAAGTTAAGTAACCAAAATTCCAAAAAAATAATCTACATACATAATATAATAAAAATATTTATACAAGTAGGCAAATTTAAGTAAACACAACTTCCATCATAAAGTATATAAACATACACAATTAGTTAAAGCATATATCCTATGAAACAAAATCAAGGAATGAAAAAAGATATTTATTTAATAAAAATAGAGACAAAAAAGATGTGTCACTTAGAAAAGATATTCTGCATGAAGTATTAAAATAATTATCACGAGAATATATATCAAAGTCTAGAGAATATTCATGATTTTTAGGTTCTACATATTTTTACTCTTAGATGTAGGATATTTAGTCATTTTAAAATAATTAAAAATGTCATGAGTGTATTTACCATAAGATTTTTATATATTTAATTTCCAAAATTTAGATATACAATGTCCATGTTTTCTACAATAGGTACAAGGTTTGTAATTTTTACCCAAAACATGAGCATTAGAAAGAGTATAATAAAAATAAGCTACATTATAAGTCCTTTGATGAGGAGGACAATAGGATTATAAATTTTTATTAGACACAGGTGAATCATCAAAACTAAGATCTTTACAATATATATTAAAAATAGGCAAAATAGGTTTGGGTATATCAGTTGCCCACTTACCAAGTTCACCACCTGAGTAGCCTATAGTTTTCATAATTTTTAAGTTAGGGGTGGTAGAAGAAGTGTTCACATGAGTTTGAGTTTGTTTAGAGCTATAATAAGATTCATCATTATTAGAGATATTAACATTAACAAAAGATAAAAATTTAATATTTAATGCATCAATAAAAAAATTGCATGGTAGTCATTTGGTCTTGAAAAATAATTTGAAATGAAATAACCGATCTATGAAAACTAGAAACTATATGATTTTGACATTTAATTTCATATTTGAGAGAAATAATTTATTAATTTTTAAAATTTATTTAATACAATTTTTTTGAAATGCTAAAAAATATCTAATTTTAATGCCATATAAGTAAAATATAAGTTAAAAAAATAAGGATTCTTAATAAATTGTAGAGTTTTTCTCTATTTGACAGTTTATCCACTTTACAACTCTTGTTTCTTTTCATATGGTTGATTCACTCTTAAGGTAATTTTTTTGATTCATTTGGTATTGAAAAGTATTTTAATGTACAATAATTGACTTATGTAAATTAGAAATTATATCATTTTGACATTTAATTTCATGTTTGAGAGCAAAAATTTCTTCATTTTAAAATTGATTTGATGCAAACTATTTTCAAATTAAAAAAAAATAGTTAATTTGAATGCCATATAAATAAAATCTAAGCTAAAAAATAATGGTGTTTAATAAACGAGATTGTCAAGGACGATTTCGAGATCAATTAATTTTTAAATATGAATCCATACTAA